>MU795159.1:0-47900 GCA_027886305.1 Lentinula aff. lateritia
CCAGTCTGTCCACGCTCTGATCAGTTGCTCCGCCTCTACCGCTTGCTCCGTCGTCCCGCTCTGCCGCTTACCCCGTTGCTCCGCTTAGTCACCCCATCTCTGACGCTTTGTGACAGAAGCGAATGAAGCACCGTTTCTGGCTGCTTATCATTGTGTAAAAAAGGCTCTGAAATCTATCCTCTGCATAGAGGTAGAGATGTACAGGAGTATTGGTGATGGTGCAAGTATATTTTGCTGATTCAACAGGTGGGTGGGTCTGTCCAAACTGTTGTGCAGGAGTTTTTGCCTCAATTGTTGGTGTATTCTCATAAGGAGTATCCATTTGGTGACTTGATGGGCTCTAAGCCGATGCTGGAATGGTGGCGTGAGCTCTTACTACACCCAAAAGCTCAAGTGATAGCGGTGAGTAGGATTTCTTTGAAATTCATTGATGTGATTTTCTCATAATTCATACAGTTCTTGGCGGTGAAGGTGTACTCAGTGCTAGCCAATTCTATGCCAGATGAGCACTGGGGATCAAAGAACTTGTTTGAATATTCCTTTGCAAAACAAACAAAAAGTTGGCACCCTTGCAAACATGATTTGAATTGGTGATTGGTATCAAACCCACATGGTATGTACACTAATTAGTATAATAAATATCTCATCTTGTCACTTACTGTTGTTCATCCACAAACAAAAACCAAAAAAAATCAGGCTCGACCCCAAGTTTGCTTCAGAGACATGTTCCATCTTACCTCGACCTCTTCAAATTCCAGTGATGAATCTGTGGACCTATGTGATGCCTTGATTTGAACTCAGAGGATAACAACATCATTAACAAAGGCAGTTTGCAATTCTTCCCAAATTCATTTGAGCTGGAAGGGATAGTGCTTGAAAATGAGGCCAATCTGTCTGCCACACTGCTAAAACAAGTGATACCAAAATGGAAAGGTGATCCTTCCCCACTTTTTGTTGCACTTGCTGAGCCATAGGTATGGCCAGCAGCATAACCTGCTGCTAAAGACTGAAAATATTGACTGGGAGGCTATTTGAATTGCAAAAGGTAGTTTAACATTCACATATGTTAATAACAAAGTTGTGTGAATGTTATTGCTGTTTTCACAAAAGTTGGCACCTCAGTCACATGCTTTACTTTTTTGCTTCAAAATGATCCCAAATGAAAACATTATTATCTCACTCATTTCTCTACTGATTACTCTAAATTTAGTGCGTTGACAAGCTGTAGTATACACTTAGAATGCCTCATAGTTATTTTTTCAAGAATATATAATTTTACAAATCTCAACTATCAAATGGTGCCAAACAAAAACACAGATATTTTGCCCAATTCTCCACCAATTACTGTAAATTTTAGTGCGTTGACAAGCCATAAATTACTTTCAGAATGCCCCATACTTGTATTTTATGATGTGACCCAGGCAGTAGAAGTTGAGGAATTTCACAAATAGCTGGAAAATTGGATAAAGTATTTCATGAATAGAAAGTGCAAAGAGAAGGGAGTAGCTAAAGAGTAGAGTTCAGCATAATGAACAGCAACAAAGTAATAAAGAACATACTGGTGACCTCACACAAAGAAAGTACTTTTGTAAACCCATCTTGTGTGAATGGCCCAACAACAGTGACAGTATGGTGTCCATCTATCAAATGAGCTTTCATCCACAAAGATAAGTTGCACAGCCCAATATAAGTGTGAATATGTTAATTTGAACTGTGCTTATTTGAATTTATCTTGCTCAATTTTAACACAAGTAATCTGGGAGATATGGATAAATGATGAGAATGTCAGTCGAGGACAAGATATTGTACCTTCTTGAGCTTGTATCCAGTTTGCCTAAGTGTCCTCCATATTGTTGCAATGCTAACCTGTGTACCTTGTTGCTGCAATTCATCAAGGTACATGTCCAGTGTGTGTGCAAGTAACCTGTGAATAAGCTAGTTCTTCTGTTAGTATTGCTTCTATACACAAGCAAAAGAACAACATACCTTCATATCCTCAATGCTAATCTTTTGTTTTCTCCCTCAAAGGTCAGTGGTAAGAAGTAGAGTGCCTTGGATGCATTTCCGGTGTTGAGACAGGATGTGTTGTAGTGTCCAACATTTGCATGCTGATTTTGTAACAATTTAATCAAGAGATACACAATTGCAATGAAGGTTAATGATTGTGTGGCAAAGGTCTTCAGATAGAGGCTTTTTGCAAGTCATACTGCAGTGAGATGGGATGTAATGTCAAGAAGGCAGTGCAAAGGATAGGACAAGTGGTAACAAACAGCTTTGAATCGATTTTGCTCTACTGCATACTACAACTATGGGGCGTTCTGAGGATACCTTAGGGCTTGTCAACGCACCAAAAATTTTAGTAATTGGTGGAGAATTGAGCAAGATATCTGTGTTTCTATTTGGCACCATTTGATAGTTGAGATTTGTAAAATTATATATTCTTGAAAAAATAACTATGGGGCATTCTGAGCATATACTACAGCTTGTCAATGCACTAAATTTTATAGTAATCAATGGAGGAACGAGCGAGATATCAAGGTTTTCATTTGGTATCATTTTGAAGCAAAAAAGTAGAGTATGTGACCGAGGCGCCAATTTTTGTAAAAACAGCAATAAATTTATGTTATTAACTCATGTTAAATTGCAGGTTGGAGGGCCTGATGTTAATAATATGTTATTAACACCTCCAAACCAATTTTGCGCTACCTTAATGCATGGGGATCAAACAGTCTTTGTCAACAGCTTACCACACACAAACAGACAGCCAGACAGAACATGTAAACTAGGATCTTGAAGTGTACCTTTGAATTTTTGTCAAACACTACTAAGATGATTGGTCCTGTTGGCTCCAATTCGCAGAATTTGCTCAAAGTAATCACCACCACACCACAATCAGAACAACCCCATTCTTTGCAGAATATGGATGCCATCCAACATTCTCCATTGATCCGGTGTCCAGCCAGCAAGTCCCAAAAGCAAATAATCATCTAGGTCAGATACATCAAGTATAACGCAACATCCAATCCATGCTGGAAATAGCAGCTGAATGGATGAAGGGTTTTTATGATGAATGGAAGGAGGATGCACCACAATACCAACCTGGTGATAAAGTTTTCCTAGAATGTACAGACCTGCACTTCCTATGCCCATCCCACAAGTTGGACCACAAACGCTATGGCCCATACACTATCCAAGAAAAGATTTCAGACTCTGCCTACAAAATCCACATTTCCAGCCACTGGTGCATTCACAATGTGTTCCATGTTTCCAGTATTATTCCAGTCAATAAGGACACCATTATTGGTCATACTCAACTGCCACCACCCCCAGTTTTCCTGCACAAGAACAGGACAGAAGAGCGAGAGGTCAAACAAATATTAAAGATGCATGTGGGATCAGATGGAGTGAAAGAGTACTATTTGAAATGGAAGGATATGGATGAGTACAAAAATGAGTGGGTTTCAGAAGTAGATATCAACACTCCTGAGTTGTTGACAGAATTCGAGGCAGGCAAGGAGGCAAAAAGAAAACAAAAACAACATAGGAGGAAACACACTACACCACTGGGCAAAAAACATTGTCTGTAAAAGGAAATGAGAAAAGTTATGGGAAAGTTGACCTTTTACAGTAGATTTATGGGGCGAAAAAACATATATTTTGCGCTGGAGAAAACATCAGGTAGATATTTCCCTTCTCGGGAAAAACCCCGCCCTGGATAATTAGTGGTAATGAATTCGTTTTGCAAATAGAAAAGGTGCCCTTTTATCACAAAGGAAAGTGGATAAAGGTCTTTTGAGTTTATGATGGGCCAAGGTGGAATGAGTTCTTGAAACCGGAACATCATGAAAGAGATTCGAGGCAAAGGTACTACGTGCCTGCAGGCAAAGAATTTTGAGAAAGGTACCAGGTGGTATGTAAAAATGTTATAGTTGGTTAGGGTGAAGCACTAGAGGCAAGGTGGATATATTCTCACCACTGATGGGACAAAAAAGCCCAGAAAGTCTCCCTCAAATCGGTATCGCCCAACAACAGTCCGTCGAGTGTGTTCTCATTGGGTCTTAGTCTACTGTGAATCTCCCCCTCATCGGCCATTTTGTTTTTCCGTCAAAAAAAAGTAATTAATTCAAGATGTAAAAAGGAATCAATTTCATCACTTTTTACATCTGATAAAGGGAAACTTCTTCTTTGGAGATATGTTCTGGGAAACATAAAGAATCCCAAAGCTTTATCCCTTTGTAATAATAACTACAAAAGGGCACCTTTTCTATTTGCGAAAGGAATTCATTACCACTAATTATCCAGGGCAGGGTTTTTCCTGAGAAGGGAAATATCTACTTGATGTTTTCTCCAGCGCAAAATATATGTTTTTTCGCCCCATAAATCTACTGTAAAAGGTCAACTTTCCCATAACTTTTCTCATTTCCTTTTACAGACAATGTTTTTGCCCAGTGGCGTAGTGACACTAAGTATGACACTTTTAATCTTCACTTTCAAACCCTTTTTTTCTCCCAAAATACCTTATATTATCATTCGCAGGAGGGAGACGTCGAAGGGGAAGGGCATGATGTCATGATGTGACCACAATACATAGGGCCCATACTTACGTACCGTTAGCCTCTCTTAATTGTCGACGTCTTCGTCATTTAGGTATGATTCTCGTATTTCTTCGTACCTACATAGACTTCGTCGTTTAGGACTACTGCCGCGCCTTGCGCTGTGTTCGCGTCTGAGCCTGACAGTTTTGCTCACTTCTCTGTACAAGCAGTCAGTATAAGGACCATCACCACCTGGTACAATCACTACAATATCCTACTTTATATTCTTGGATACCCAAAGATTTAATGTACTTATTATATGTCCCAGGCTACTGGGATGTTTCATATGGAAGGATCAGTGAATGTTATTACCCCCTCGCTCAAATATGCATCAACGCTCTCTTTATTAAGACCATTCGAGAGTGATGTAAAATCTTCGGAAGTTTCTGTTATTCCAACTAAAAGACCGGCATTTCGAATACTGTGGATCAGAGACGGAACTTGAACCTATATCGCGGTTGCTCAGTCATCGGCTAGCATAAGGATGATAAAAAGAGGCTCAACTAACCAGAAGAGTGGCATCGACAAATACTCCTAACAAGTTGTTCATGCGAGCAAATTCGACAGTAGAACCAAGACTTGATAATCTTCGATCCTGAGTATCGCCTGAATCAAACCTGATGGGACGAGGATGACGATCGGTATTCCTTCTGCAGTGGGAAGCAAGAAAAACGGCATCTTTTACAGGGCGGTTTGAATTTCATTCGAATATCTTCCATAAAAACAACTCACAGTTAGGTTGCTTCCAATTGAGAGAAGCGCATATATCTGGAGAAAATGACGTGAACATAATTCGCCGGCGGTTATTTCGACTATCCTGGGGTAAAGATCGTTGATAGACCGTTTTCAAGACAGAATCCACGACTTGATTGAGGTCCAATCGCCGTGAAAGATTAAATTTTTCCCGTATCGCCCGAGAAGGATACACGACCTCAAGGCACAGGCCTACGGTGGTGGGAAGAATCTAAAGGATAGCAGTAGTAATGTGGCAATTGTGATAGACAGTATGCACAACGACATTACCTTCAAGAGCCGGACCAAAGATATCATCGCCCGGGATATGAGAGCTGGCAAATTGCTCGAAGGCGACACTTTCATCTCGTCAATGTTTTTGCCCGAGCGTTTGGCCAGCGATTCGAATTGCTCCAAGGTAACATCGCATACGCTCAAATCAAAATCTGAATCAGGCAATAACCAGTCCGTATAGACTACAGGGTGAAGATCACGAGTGACTTGTATCACGACGGTAAGGAACTTTCCTCGTACAGAAGAGATCGTGGATGCGTGACTGGAAGTAGTAGAAAGAGATTGCGAGGATGGCGATGTCTGAGCAGAGCCAATGAGGTACGAGCGCTGAGGCCATGGCGACAGCGAATGAGGGATGATGGAAATTCCCGTTGATTTCCAGTATGTCTCGACATCCCCACCAACTTCTAGAGTCACACCATCGAAAGAGCTGATAATGTTGATTTCGAAAGAAACCTAATGGACAGGGAGCGGTTGAGAAATTCGTATATAAAGAAAGCAGAAATCATACCTCTCCAACGATGTGTAGTCGTTGGTCTAGGATAGGCAAAGTGAATGTCTGATTGCTTTCCATCCCCGCAAATAATGATGGCAGTGCCACTGCGCATCCAATCGTTTTTGTACCAAAGTTTGGATACACTGAAAACTCCAGTGTCAGACTGTCAAGAGAGGGCGTTTGAAAGATAAAAGCGCCTCTCTCATCCTGAGGCGGTAACGATATACTGTATGGCGCTGAAGTGACTTGTGGGGCAGTGGTCATCACAAGTTTCAGTGGTGCGGTCGTAAGAAGATATTCGTCTCTAAAGGCTGGGCTTATGAGCCGATGGTGAAGTCGAACACCAGAAAAATCCAGGTTTTGACCTAAAGAATGACCAATAGATACCTGCACAAGATGACTTCTATCCAAATAGTTATGACCATAAACACGATGTGGCATGATGGGCGGAGGCAGAGATAGAGAGGGTATAAGGTCAATCTCCGATTCCACAGACATAGGATCGTCGGAGCCGGGGGAACGTTCCGGAATCTTCGTGTTTGTTGGAAGTACTGGGACACAGGCAGATTCCTCTATGAGGTAAGTAAGACACTGATAATGTCCGTACCAAGCGGCGTAATGCACGGCAAAATGGCCTAACTCGTCCGCAAGATTGACGCGTGCACCCGCATCGATTAAGACACGAACACATTGGTCGCGACCGTAACGCGCAGCATGAAAGAGAGGTGTCCATTCATGATACTTGTCCGGAACGTCCCACCCGATATGATTGAGGAGCAACTTGCAAACGTCGACATGCCCCGCGCGCGCAGCAAGGTGGATAGGGTACTCTCCGTTACTATTGGCTAAACATTGTGCGCCACGCTCCAACAAAAGCTGAACAACATCGACATGTCCGGACTGGGAGGCCAATGAAAGGGGAATTAAATCGCCATTGGGCGTGGTAGGCTGAGGGGACGCATTTCCGTGGTCTAATAGCACTTTAACACAATCGACACTACCACGTAGAGTGGCGTAGACAAGAGGATTGTAATTGTCGATGTCGAGGCGATTGAGGGAGACGTTCGTCTCTAACAGGCTTTGACAAACCATTGCATGACCATTCATCGCAGCATAATGAAGGGCATTGCGCCCGTATGCATCAGCCTTATCCACTGGGACATGTTTGTTGATACAGAGTTTTACCAGCCGCAAGGCTCCAGCGATAGCCGCTTCGTGAAGGCAAGTACGGCCATTGATATCGTCGACATAGTCAAAATCGAATGGAGAAGATAAGGAGGTCAGGATGAGGTCTGCTAGATCAGGGGGAGCTTCAACAACTACACTCCATAATATGCGGGTTGTGTTCCTCCTTTCATCACCGATGACTACCTCAGAATAATGTACACAATCAACGATAGCACTTTGATCTGCACTGGCGACAGCCTTTCGTAAATTTTTTTCGAGGTCGTGGAGAGGGCCGATGAAAGTCCGCTCGGCCAAAATTTGCTGAGTGAAAATATCGTTCGCTGCTCGGCCCTCGAAATTTGAATCTGAGGAAAGATCAGTCAGGTTAAGGAGACAACTCGCAACAGTATCAGAAAGCTCCGATATTAGCTATATAAACTGTGAGTAGGATGCTTGGACAGAACTTGAAGCAACAAACCTGTCTATTGAATACAGGTTGTACATCCACCTGCCGACTAAGGTAGAGCTCCTTTGTGCTCGATTTGGACCTTTTGTCAAATTTCTTCAAGATCTTCCGAAAGCCGGTCGCGTTGATTTCGACAAACGCCTTAAAAAGGAATTCATTTATATCGTTCAGAATGCTACTAAAAACTGTACCTGTAATTTCCCTAAATCACGTTCGAGAAGACGAAACCCTTCTTCAACTGCATTCCACTCTACATGGTTCTGCATGGTGCCATCCACCGTATCTGGTAGACTCCTCATCGCGGCGGCTCTTCTTTTGGACAAGAGAGTTTCAAGTCGTAGTTTCAACTCAGCCTCTTTCTGAAGGTAGAAGGCATTGATCTAGATCCATCTATGTTGTAGATCGATAAGAAACAAGGATGTATAACGCGGACGCACCTTCTCCAGCTCGCGCTCAAGCTTGAAAAAGAAGGCTGCTTTGTGGGCTTGGAACTCTGGTCCCCGATCCTCATCGTGTTCGGAGGTAGAAAATAGTGGTGGAGCACCAGGAGTATTCTCTCGTGAGACGATAGTGGTAGTAATTTGCACCGTTTGGCTCGGAATATCCTCTGGACGAGACCCAAGGGCAAAAGCAGCGGATTCAGACGCTGGACGCTTCGCTTCGAGAGATGAAATGATTTTCTTGAGAAACTTGTAATCCAGATAGTATGGTGACCATCCAGGGATTTGATGAGACTGGATATGCTTCCCAAACTGGAGTCGCAGCGCAGTCCACATTCAGTACTGAGCGTTGAACTGATAAGACTCAATACTTGCCTTCATGACGGGAAAGGGTCGCGTCGTTTATAGAGAAGGAAGAGGCTTAGAAGGCGAGACTTTCGCCTGTCATGAAAGTGAGCTATATGGTATGTCCATGAATCCGTGGAACGAACTCGAATCTTTCTAAGTTCAAAAGATACAACACATCTTCCCGCGCACGTGTCTTAAAGGGGTCAGTCAACGAGGCGCACCCTTTTGGTGTATCGAGGTTATATTCTGGACAATCATTGTATCATATACCTGCGTTTTGCTGTAACATTGCATAGTACGACTAATACAGGTAGCGATCGACAATACGATAATCCATCCATCGATGGCTTGCGAAATCCACCGACGAACGTGCGTCAAACTAGTATTTTCCTCAACTGCCATATCTTTGCAGGTAACAAAGTGATTGGACATTCGCCATGCTTCTCTAGGTGGTCATATGCACAGCGGTAGCAAAAGACATACCCTGAAGGCAAGGCAGTCGCGTTGTTGATCTCCTTATGGCACAAAGGACATATTCCGTACGACCGTTGGTCAAAACCTATTCCTTTGGGATGTGGAAGAAGCAAATTTGGAGGAGGCACGGCAGGACCTAAAGGAGACACAGAAAGAGAACGAGCTGGGGAGTTGGGAGAATACCACCATTCCAGGAATTTAATGAAAAAGATGGCAGTTGGGAGAAGCAGCCGAAGGGAATCGAAGAGAAGGTGAGGAGATGTTGAAATCAAACGACGGAACCGGAATAGGATGCCTTTTGGTTTAGCTCGAGGCATTTTTGCCCCTGCGGCTAAACTCGCTGCCCTCTAAGTATATTCAACTGTGAACTGGTATCCCCAAAAATTTGAAATTTAGAAGGACGTACAAAGTCGTCAAGACCAAGTCGGCGCAAATCTACACCGATCCATGATAACCATGGTCTGTAGAATGGCGTTTGATCAAATAGATATGCAACATTGCATACGAGCAGCCACACTTCGAAGGACGTGTTTAACCATGGATAAGCTGCCTTGAAGGCCCGTCGTAGCCAACCTTTGTAACTTTGATCCGTCAGAGCGCGCAATTGTCGTGCATCCATCCCTTCATCTAGAATGTCAGAGTTAGCTCCTCCTAACTCTTCGTAGTAATCTTGTGCTTTGGCTCGAAGATAAGGTAGGCCAACCTGAGATCATAATTTAAAGAGCTAAACAAGGAAAACTTGTAACAAATCGGCGCACAAGAAAAAGTAATGAGCGTCGTATCTCCCGACTTCTTAGTTTCTCTGCCTCTGGCACTCCTCCTGTGGCAGCTTTTGCTCTCTCTGGCTCAATGTATGGTCTTCGTCTCCGTTTAAGGCCGTAGAAATTCTCCGAGAACGATGCACCTGTGAATGCAATCAGTGTTTCGAGCGACACTAGTGACTCAGGACAAACCATGCTTTCGGAGGTAATGCCTTTCTACGAACAGCATGAAAAAGGCATAGAATTCCTCATGCTTGTTTACTATACGCAAGAGATATCGTGGATATCTTTGAGCGAATACCTGTAACAACCGATCATTTGCCTAGATACACAGTGATGAATGGTGGTGAACCTACAGACAACACATACTTGAGAGCTGGCTGCAACAGATCTCGGAGTTGTTCTTGAGCTACGAGCTCAAAAAGAGAGGGTTTTAGTGGATCTGCTCCGACGTCGTTGAAGAATTCCATGACAGATCAACAAAAAGAAGAATTCTTGTTATATACAGGTGATTATGCGAGTCCGAAGGGTGCCCGGATTGACGTTGGCTGTATCCTGTGGTATCCGCGAGCGACATTTCGACTGCAACCGCGCCTTTTTTGACGCCAACTGTAAGTACCAGCCGATTCATCGGCTGGGACCAACTTTACTGTTTACCCTGAATTTTACAGTTTGGACCTCCTTCTCAGTTCCTTTCTTCCTTCTCCAATCACGACATTTCACGATAACTAGGAGTATAGAGACTCTGTACACACAAGCTTTCTAGTAACTACAGAACTTCATATGTTCAGTGGATTACACGAAAACGTGATGCCCAACGACGGAGAATTAGCCAACCAAGCTTTACACGAGGAGAGCAACTACAGATTTCCCTCCTTCTCAGCGTCAGATGCAGTCACGTTGGTGAGTAACAAGAATCTTTTGTCGGAAAGATATCGCTAAATTGCTTGTAAGGGTCTTTCTATTCGCAAACGCTTCCGCGCAAGCTCCCGCCATTCCAAAGGCAAAGGCCTTGTCATTTCTATACAAACTATTGCAGGGCACACACTATTTTCATGCACAGTCGGGGATCTGGGACATTCATCTGGAATTGGCGATGTGAGCTTGGATAGCTGGACGTGTTTAGAGGGCATGATCAGTGCGGTGAGCCGTACGGGGCACTCAAGTTACTATGTTGAGAAAGGCATGAGCGCGATGGGCAAAACACCAAAGCAGCTTGGTCTTCCGGGTGAATCACCGAGAATACAAGGTGGTGGTGAGTCGCAAGTTTACTTCGTGGCATTGCAATCGCGTGACTGAATCGGGTACCACTAAGCGTTTCCTATATGGTTGGAGGTACGTTGTTTCAACTTGCTATTATCAGACCATTACGATTACTGGCAGAACGCGCCATGTTGTCCTATTGCTGTCGCGGGCTGCTATTCTGGTTCCTCACAAGATGATCACAATGTTAGTCCCTCTTTCGACTCATCCACTTCCACGGTTTCACGAGTCTATTAGCTTGTGTCAACCACAGTCCGTGACTATTTGAACAAAATATTGAGGAATAGTGCAGGAGGAGACACTGCTGGACTGTCGATGAGCAATCCTAGTATGCCCATTCCTAATGTACCTCCAAGAACAGAAAGTGTAAGTCGACCCATTATACGATCTGTTCGTTTAACGCCTACCCGATGTAGGATTGGCTTCCTGAACCAAGCGAATTTACAAGTAGACGTGTGGAGACATATGATAGACACGAAGTTGAGACTGAATTCTCTCACTAGGACGGATCAATGAAATCCCTTTCACGAAAAAATCATAGTAGGTCATAGTGTACTGAGCAGTTCGGTGTGATTCAGGGTGTTTACTATATCATAAGTAGGGAAGTAGGATTGAGGATTGAGAAGAGACAGCAGTCATTCGGAGTCATGTTTCTTCTTGTTCAGATGATTTTGGGTGGGACAGGACACGGATGGTTTCTGTGAACATATGATTCTGATGAGCCCTGACAAGCTGCAAGGCAAAGATGCAAACTCACCGTGTCTCAGGAAAATTTGTCGCTGTCCAGCGGGAGTTGTGGGATCAGCATCGGGCTCTGGTTCTCTCAACTCATAACCTGCTTCTACATAGACAAGAGCTCCCTTTTTCAAGGTCTGAAGGTACTTGTTGGAAGCTTCGTGGAAAGAAAGAATACGGTGCCAGCTTGTTCTTGATGGGGGTCTCTCTATAATGATTAATGAAACATGGGTCAGATGTAAAATGACCCTTTACGCACCACCATTCGCGTCGACAGGGCCGGGATTAAAGCTCGAGGTAGCAACTACGTATCTGTTAATACAAGGTGAATTAGTCGAAGAGAAACAAAGCTAATACACGCACGTAACATATTCATTATCATTCTTTGTCTGCTTCACCTCGGGATCACGTCCCAAGCGTCCAACGAGCGTGAGTTTCGCGAAATCTGCGCGGGAAACACTGGTCGAAAAGGCCTACAGGATAGCAAAAGTTTATAAAGAGCAGGGGCAATAAAATCTCATGAGACATACGCGGGAAACAACGGGAGAGGATGCAGCAAAACGAATAGCGGTGAACATTTTGAGAAAGTAGAAATCAAAATGGTCAAAATTAGGTCAGAATATCCTGGGTTAGGCGCTCAAATAGTTTACATAAGCAGCTCTACTAGGATCCCGCCGCAGAGCGGCGGCGCGGAGCGCCCACAATATTTGCCGCGAAACGGCACGGTGTAGCGACTGTTTTAAGATCATGAGCATTGATCAGATCAATAACATTGACATTTGTTGTTAATAGTGTCATTAGTATCTGACTGGGTGGTATGTTGTACATATATGAAATGATACAGTGGATATTTTCAGCTCAAAATGCCTGGATTTAATGCCTAGAGAAAGTTATGCAATGTGCATATCACTGTAAGTGGAAATAATCTCAGTTGATAGTCAAACAACTAGACATTCTATATGTACCTGTAAGTGTAAATAATCTATTTGGGTCAGTATGTATATACATAGAATGTACCGTCGGGCTCACCTCAGTTGATAGTCAAACAACTGAGGTGCCCGGTTCTGTCCATCACATGATGAGTAGTTTGAACTGTACAGTTTATTGTAATAACACTTATGTATTTGCAGCGGGCTCATATGGGGCTCATATGTATGGAATCATCCCCAACACCCCCCCTGTCATGCCCTGGCTACAACCAGACCAGTCCCAGTACCTGCCACACGTTGTCATACGTCCTATCCACCTCCTGTACCTCTTCTGCACCTCCCCAAGTACCACCATGCACCTCCCCAAGTATTCCTGATATACCTACCCAAACGTCCTTCACCCCGCGCATACAAAACCCTTCTAACCGCCAACCCCTTTAAGTACTAATCTCGATTACCTCCCTCCCTCGATTAGCTGCCTCATGTCTCCAGATGTTCTCTTGTTCACTTCCCGTACCTATTTAAGTAGCGCCGCAATGTCCTGAAGCCCCAGCTTGGTATATTTTGAACACACACCCTTTTGCATAGGTCCAGTCCCTGTCCCTTTGTACCTGCTAACCATACAGATTTCTCTTACTCTCTGTTTCCTTATCTCTGTTTCTCTACTACTATCTCGTCTATACTGTCGTCTAAACGGCCCAATACACGCTTTTACCTCACGTCTAAGCAGTCCGAGTGAGTCTTCGAGCTCCCTCAATCAATACTAAAGCTTCCCAAATTTCCATCATTTGGTGAGCCAACCTCCCACAAACCTCCTCGAACTCCCTGAGTGCTCCACAAGCTCAGGGACCTCGATATAGCTAACGTCGAAGCTATCTCCTACGTCGGATTACGTGTCGCTTCTCCGTCACTACTTCCAATGCTTGGGGACGTCAGCCTCCACCTCCACTTCCCGGGACCTCCATCCCGGACTTACACCCCGTCGGGAGCTCTTACGTCCGGAACTCCCTACGTCTACAATCTACGCAATCCTATACTGTCTATCCTACCTACTACAGCTCGTACTACGTAACCCTCTGACGTTCCCTAGCTCCTAGCAACCTCTAGCCCCGCCAACGTCCTAGGAACCTCCCAGGACCTCCTAGGAACCTCTTCAACGGCTAATCTTCTCTATCCGAACTACTCGTAGGTCATTCCCATTCTCGGTCGCAGTTCCTGTAGCTCCCTTCGAGCTCCAGCTTGCTCCTAGCACGCTACAACATAAACCCCTTATACCAAAACCCACCCTAAGACCTATTCTGACCCAGGTCTTACACTTTGACTCCGGTCTCTTGTTGTTTATTTGTCAAGTAGTATGGTCCCCGAACCAATGACCTGCCGTCTGTGCAGAGCATAAGGTATGTCACTCCGCCACAGCTCTGGGTCCTTGCTGGTCTGAATAGATTGACATGTATTTGCTCCAGGATCTCCATCTCATGTGTAAGTATTTCGTCAAATGGGTGTTTCGTGGCTTTCCCATATAGGCAGTCCTCGCACATGCCGTGGATCTCCCAGCTCATGATATCGAGGCCATCCACCAGTTTGCGGTTTGTGTTAAGATCATGTACACCGTGTAACCGTGCCAGAGGTCACAGGGTGTCTAAGTGCGGGAGTCAAGTGGGACAGTAGTGAAGTTATTAACAACACCGCCGTTACGCCGTTAGTCCCCGGAGATCAAGAGTATAGAAGAGAGAGACCAGTAGCAGCCAAGTCGGAGCGGCGGTATCGCCGGTGACGAGGAGCGAGCCAGAGAACTTATAAGTCCAAAGGCTATAGAGAGTGCTTCTAGGTAATGAGCCTGAAGACTTAAGAGGTGGACTGAGATAGAAAGGGAATCTAAGTCGGTCTAAGTCAATAATTAAACTGAGGAACTACAGTAGCGTACAGGCAGTATTTATATCTACGGATTGGCGCATCGGGGCAGAGCGCCAGACTAACTACTAGGAGCTATACGTGTAGTACCTGCAGGGTAAAGTAAAAGACAATAAAGGAAGACTAGAAGGAATGGGTATGTGTAGCGAGAAAGAACAATAAGGAGAAGATTACAATAAAGGGTGAATCTCGGGATACTGAACGGCGGAGCGAGGCGCCGAGGCATGGACTTGACAGTTTGACATCCGCAGGATTCATTGGATTGAGACATGGCCCAGTCTCCTGTGCCATGTCAGTATGTCAGCTGGTCTGTCTCGCGACCATAAATAATTAGCTGTCATCTGCCCTGACTCCAGCACTTCTACTTCATACATCTTGCCCTTCCCAAGGCCTTCCATGATAGTCTCTCCCTCTTGTAACCTGACTGTCATCACGCCCAGTCCCCATTCACCCCGCATGCCCTGACTATTGAGCGTTGTCAGTGATATCAAATTGTGGCTGAAGGATGGAGTGTGTTTTACTCCGCGCAATTGGATTGCTCGCTCACTTCCTCCAATTCTGGTGGTGAACTGGACTGTCCCTGTACTGAGGATCTGGAATTGCCCTGCTTCACCAGAGATAGTGCTACTCCCTCCCTGCCCGTGTACTTCGGCATACTCTATGAAATCGGAACGTTGGACCCAGCAGTGTTCTGAGGCACCTGAGTCGAGGAATGTTCATATCACCTTTGCCGGTGGTGAGTACAGGGATGTATTGCTGCAACAAGTTAGGCATTTGCCTCTTGGTGTACATGTACTAGTAGCTAAGTCCCTATCTATGTCCTCATCCCCGCTGTTCCGCTGACCCGTCACCCTCAGAATGGGATTATCCGGCCTGGTTGCAGGATCAGTGTTTGACTGGGGACTCTGGGCGGATATGGACCTACTATGTTTGCCCTTTGTTTGGGCTGACATGACATATGTTACTAGGGGCGAGGAGATTTCAGTGTCGTCCACATTCGCTGCATTGGCATTCGTTCCGTTCTTGGGTTTCTGCTCCTGTTTAGGTCCTTGTCCCTCTATCCCTCTGCCCTTAACCCAGCACTTCTTTGCAATATGTCCCGTCTTGCCGCAGTTGTGACAGGTTATCATGGATCTGCTGCTGGTGCAGGATTGGTCAGTTTGCGAATGGGCTGCCATTAGCGCTTTGACTTGTTTCGTATCCTGTTCCTCCTCCTTCTGGTACCAAAGGGTGTGCAGGTACGCGAATGTGTCCGTGCTTGAGCTTTCCAGGACACTTTGTACGTCTTGTCTCCAGTCTGGAGGCATAGAGGATATTATGATGCAGCAGAACTGCGCATCCATAGCGGTCCCTCCGAGGTCATGTACCTCTTTGAGTAGATTCCTCATCTGCTTTTCATGGTCTTCCATCGTTGAGTCTGTTGGCTCGTACTTCTCTTGTTGCAGGTTTGTGTTGGCAAGGTGGATCCTTTGCTCGTCACATTTTTCGAATCGCTTTATGAGTGTCTGCCAGCTCCGACACTCTTTTTGTTTTGTCTATCCCTAGTCCAACCGGGTCAGTGGTGTTTGAGATTATGACTCCAGCGACGAGTCTGTCGCAAGCCTCCCACTCCTCTAGGCAGGGTGTAAGGCTGAAGAGGGGTGTAGGAATGTGGGTCAATAGGTATATCTGCCCAGGGTAGCTGTTTGGCCTCGGTATCCATTCAGTCCTCTTGACTGTACCGCGAATGTGATTTTATGTTTGAAAAGTCTCCAGTTATCCTCTCCGACAAGTTGTCTATCGTCCAGGAGTCTCGGTATGTTAGGGCTATTTCCGAATGTCATTTTGAGTTGGTGTTCTGGGTTTTTTCACTACTGATATGCTTTGTTCTCTGATCAGGGCCCAAGTCTTATAATCTGTAAGTGTAAATAATCTCAGTTGATAGTCAAACAACTAGACATTCTATACGTACCTGTAAGTGTAAATAATCTATTTGGGTCAGTATGTATATACATAGAATGTACCGTCGGGCTCACCTCAGTTGATAGTCAAACAACTGAGGTGCCCGGTTCTGTCCATCTCATGATGAGTAGTTTGAACTGTACAGTTTATTGTAATAACACTTATGTATTTGCAGCGGGCTCATACGGGGCTTGTACGTACGGAGTCATCCCCAACAATCACAACTCTGACAATGAATGAAAATGCTCATGGTGATTTTCAGTATCCTATTAAGTATCTCAATGGTATCAATGGCTCTGGACTTCCCATTTAAAATTGAAGATGATACTAAGGAATTTGGATCCAACTGTCACTTGAGCAATTCAAAGCTATAGCTATTAATCAGTGGAGGAGCAAAGTGATGACAAATGGGGATTAAATTTATAGGAACAATCTGTAACACAAGTTGCATTTTCAAATTCTGTATATTTTCTGGAGCAAGGAAATGTATACAAAGTACACTATTCTCAACTTGCTCTTGGCCCAGCAGCTTTTTCAGTTGCTCTCAGACAATGAGCCCAAATATAGGTTTTGCAGATCAGTGGACTAAAGTCTTATATCTGCAAAACCTGGATGTTCATGAGAGCAAGGATACTAGCTGGAGAGCGCTGTCTAGCACTGAAAGCACTCCCAGCTATTTTTTGGTACTGTTGGGAGTGCTTTTCCAGCGGGTCAGTGCTGTCAGTTGCCTTCAAACTCTTAGCTGAAAATACAGGTTTTACAGATGTAGAGCCCATGGATAATGCTATGTAGCTCTCTCTTGCATTTGGCTGTGTCAAAACAGAAGTAACAGTAATGATAGGTAATGTGTTTATACTTACTGAGTGTTGGTTGTAAGGATGTGAAGTGAAGATGCAGAAAACTCTTATTGAAGAGGCTTATTGTTACAGAGGAACATCTACAGTACTCATACTAAATGAGTTATACCCTATAACAATATATGAGTAAGTTAGTAAGGTGAGAGGCATGTACAACAGCAGGGATGTAATATATTGATCATAACAAGTGTCAGTGAATGTATGTATAGGTGACAGGTGCAGACTAGAAAATGCACTGCAATGAAAGTATAGCAAATAGTATAAAGAGAGCAAAGCAATGAAATGAAATACAGCTGTAACACTGCATGTAAGCTGAGTGAGCATGATAGAAATATTGCTGTAGGGCTAAAAAATGTACAATAGCTGCATGTTGATTTATTAACAATGATCAGTGCTATACTTAGTAAATGAGTGCATATGAAACATGATTCAGCTCCATGATATGCTAACACCACCTAATACAATTTTTCAAAACTCCACCAGGATGTGGTTGGAGTTGGCAAAGCTCTGTTACAGGTGGCAGGTGAGACAAACCATTCAAATTTCCAGAAGAATTTGCAGAAAGTTGCAATGGAGTTGATTCAATATGGAATTAAGAACTCAAAGGACAGGGAACATTTTAAGTTGAAAGCACTAATGAGCTTGCCTCACTTTTGTATGAAAGAAAAAGGAAAGAATCAAATGGGCACTCTAACTAACCAATCTCATACACAATATGCGAGTTCACTGCTATCAAATTTATTTAATAGCAAGAGGTAGCATTGCCAAAAGTTTCACAAAGCTTTCGAGAGCTAAGGAACAGCTTCAACAGCTGGATGGAACTTCTTGTAATCACAACGAGCAGAACATGATATTTCTATACTCGAAAGTGCCAGGCCTGAATATGAATGGCTGCTGGTGAGAAGGGGGTTCAGTCTGGCAGGAGTGTGTTATATGCATGCAATTCACCCAATACGCTTCCCGGACTGGCCGGACTTTGGAATAATTACCTTGTGACTTACATTTCATTTATTCATTATTCCAAGCTTTCATTGAGGTCTTGTGACTGTATTTGGGATGTAAATGAGCTAGAATACTTTGTACATTGTAGTCAAGCTTGAAATCAAGTGTACCACCTTATCCCACTCTCTAATATCTTCTTTACCCTTTGCTTCCGAGCTGTTCTAGACTCCTGGATCACAGGAACCCCATTCAGGCTGCTTATTCCAACATTGTACTCTTGCCATTACATTTCTGGGGACATCAACAGTGTGTGAAGGGTATTGCTAATAGCTTCTCCTAGTGTGTGCTACAGGCCAATACTCAGCTCCAGACCTTAGAATTATCCCGGGCCATTTTTTGGCCCATATCTGACCTCAGAACCTCTATAGTTGTTGACCTGTAGGCATGGTCTTGTCAGAGTGTGTCTTTTCTTTTTATGGATTAGCACTGCAACGTCATCCCAAAATCACCTGTATTCCCAGATACATCTGATCACTATATATATATACAGGATATAGAACAGTACAACACAATTAATTTAATAGAATAAAATGTTTGGAGCTATAATGAAACTACTTTAATAACTTAAAGAATATTCAATTTGAATCTAGTTGTTCTTATTTGGTACATATTGGTTCCAAGATTCTAGTACACCTCCAAACATGGGTAGGTACTTTAGTATTCATTTAAGTTTAATTGTTGAGAAAATAACTTGAATGGTGTTCATCTGTCATGGATGCTCAACATGTCCTTCAATCATTTGTCATCTCATCTGGAGGTAAATTAGCTCTCCTCAGTTCTAATCTCATCAATTTGATTCATCTGGATTAATCTCATTACTTCTCACTTTCAATAAATACCCATTGTGTCTATACTCTATCAAGGGAGTTGTTCATAGTATTTATTTGATTGTATGCTTTAATGTTTTCTGTGCTATGACTCTTTGACACACATTTGATATGTCTTCAGAGCCTTGCAGTATTTCAATCATCTTTCTAATCATTTTCTTCAACTATGCAACCTGATTAGTCTATTAGACTAAATCACAGTCTTTTTAAATTAATGCATGAGCTTGTTCTAGAAAATTTATTTGACAATTCTTGAGTTCTAGAAAGTCATTTTGAGTCCATCCTCAGCTCATGGTCACTTGAGTAAGTTCTTCCAAACTCTTGCCAGTGTAAGGTCCAATAACAATACCCTTAGTATGTCATATATGAATAGTCATTCTTTGGATGTAGTCTGGGTCTAGTATAATCCTGCTTGACAAACAGGCAGACTTTGATCCGAAGCTAGTTTTCAGAGATGGGTAAACTAACCAACTCATGGTAGTATGGGTATAGGGTCCCTTCAACTATTAGACTGATTCTTGACTTTGACTGTCAATCTGGGTCTCAATTACAGTCCTCTTGATATAAATCGACCCGTGGAAGTGTCACAATTTACTGCATAGACATCTAGCCAAAATTTAGGCATGTCAGCCCACCGACTGAAACCATATCTGCTACAATCCTTTTGGTGTGCCATCAATGCTTACCCTGCACTTATATTGAAACTGAATAAAATTAATTTTCAATGTGATTCTCTCCTCTTTTATGTTGAATTATATATGAACAATAGTTACTGAGAAATGTCTGGGTAGCAGTAAGAAGGATTATAGTATATATATGGGGAATAAGGTGGCTGATATGAAGTAGTTCAAGAATGCATGGGGGTCTGCATCAAAAGAATGGATAATCAGGCTGAGAAGGTATGATAGGTAGAACATATATTGGATTATAAGATGATAAAGACAAAAACAAGGTTATTTGAGAAGAATTTAGATGACATGGGCTTAGAAGAAGACATGGTTGGATTGGAGTTGTGAGATAAGAGGAGAGTGATAATGTTGAAGGGACTAAGAAATTAAGAGAATTCAAAGTGGATGCTGAAGAATGTGGTAGAGCAGTGCAAGTCCATTCAAACAGACCTCAATATTGCAGGTCTTTAGGTAGATTATTAGGATGGGAGCCAAAATGGGAATTGATGGACAAAACCAATTTATTTTTGTTTCCTTCAAGAGAAAGTCCCAATACAAACACAATATCTCTCAAATCATCTTTCAGCTTTGAATTTGTAAAAACTATTGTTGAGCCCATTTTATAATGGATTTCCTGCCATTCAGGCATCTTTGGCATCACACACAGCTTGTGCCTCATTCTTCCTTTACATCTCTGCCTTTCTTTCATTGTGTTGTTTCTCTGCCAACTCCATCCCCTCCCTCAATATCAAACAACAAGCATCAATATTGAGTTTTGGTTATTTGCTGGCTTGGTTTTCTTTTGCATTGAGCTTCTGGGCATTCAAGTCAAGCCCACAGTTCCCATTTTCCTTTTCAATCTCAGCATATGTTTGTTTATGCCCAATTGCTACAGGGCATTGGGCAGGAGGTTTAGTGTAAGAATGCACAGGAGGTAGAGTTGCAAATCTGAATGGGACTGAGGAAGGTATAGGTGTAGGTAGAGGTAATTCACGAGGTGATACTTCATTAGATTCATTGTTTCCATTATTATCCTCTGAGTCAAAGAAGGACTGGTGACATGGGAATAAAATGGGAACAAAGTTTGCGTGGGTAGAGAAGGAAATGCTTAGTGTATGATTGTTATTCTGAAAAATAGTCTGTTTAGGCAACTTCAATGGTGAACTTTCATTTCAAACAGCCATATATTCCTTAACAAAATTTTCTTGTGGAATTTCATAGTTTGTAAGCTCCACAATATCATTGCAATGTTCAATCCAAGCTCATGCAAAAGGGCCAAAGACTCCAATATGCAGAGGCTGAAGCTTATGTATGGTATGGGATGGAAGGCATAACAAGATAATTCTATTTTCGCATGCCTGCTGTATGAGATTTCATTGGTCATGAGAGCCATATCCATCATAGATGAGCAATATCTTTGAGCCAGAAACATTACAAGCTCTAGTCGGAGGAATAAAAGACTTTGTAAACCACTCCTTATATAAAAAGTTATCAGTCCAGCCATTCTCAGACATCAAAATGCTGCAAATAGAATACTTGAGGAATGAATAGAATAAAAGATTAGACATATTCTTACCAAATATCCAAATTGACAGTAAACTATTTTGTATCAAACTCTTTTCCAGAGAAGACAAATCTAGGATGCAAAGAGGTTCCATCAGCACTGATGCATTCAATAATGGTTGCAAGCTCCAGATTGGCAAAATAGTTTTTGTAAATGGGCCTTTTTTGGGGGGTATGAAGTATTTCCTCTAGGAGTTTTTTTGGCCTCCACCACGCTGAACTCCTTTTTCATTCATATTGTAAATATCTTCAATGGGAATGTTATGCTTTGCACAGATTGCCTCCAGGAGGTCAAAATGACAGCTAACAACTGGTCAATTGAATGCCTGTGCCCATTTTGGGTCAAGTCCTAATGATTTCCCAAGTTTGATGCTAGAGTTCCACCAAATAAATTTGTTAACCCAGTTGCAACTAGGTTTTTTTTCAATAAGGACCTCAGTCTTTTTCCAAACTCCTTGTTTGCTGGTTGGATGGCCAGTCTCAGAAAGGTATACAGGCTAGTTAATTAGGATTTACCCCTGATCAGAAAAGGGGAGCTGCTGTTCAACATGGGCTTTTTGAGGGTTCTGATGACTTTCTTGGGTATGGTTCTGAAGAGTCCCATATGAAAGAGGAAGATGAGGATATTTTGCATGAGGTTGATTAAAAATCTCAGTGTAATAAGATATCCTCTATTTGCCAAGTAGTGTGTATGCCTCATCATATACCTTCTTGCAGTCTGCTGATATCTTGGCTCTTTTTGAGGCATTCTCAGTCATGCAATCACCAGTCTGAGGACTTCAAGCAAAAATCAATGCCAATCTTAAGTCAGCAGACTCTCAACCTCCTTTTTTTTTTGTTATCATTTTGAACACTCCATTCTCTTGAACCTCTTCATTTTTCAACAAGGCTTCAATAAGTGTCAGAGAAATGTTTCAGTATATTACAAAAGTGATAGGTGCATATAATTTTGTGATTTATAAAGCTTGCAGAACAACATCACAACCATTTTTGTTCCATAAAAATCCACAACTATATGAATCATAGCTATTTCCTTTGATATAGATACATACATGCAGTTATGAATGAAGGGAACACCTTTCAAAATGCATTTTCAAACTCGGGTGCCTTTTCAAAGCTGGCAGGCATGATACTATAGTGCAGTTCACTCAAATACTGCAACCTTTTTGCACATGCTAAATCAGCCAGAGGCTAAAATTTTTTTATATGGGAATGTTAAGATCATATATACTAGAAAGCCATGCCAGGGCTATTCGGTATCCAAGGGTGGAAGCTATGGTGGGACAGTAGTGAAGTTATTAACAACACTGCCGTTACGCCGCTAGTCCCTGGAGGGTAGAGTCAGAGATAAAATAACAAGGAGCAGCCAGGCTGAGTTTGGCAGTAACGCCGACGACAAGGAGCAAACCAAAGAACTTAGAAGTTCTAAGGTTGAGACAGAAAGACTCAAAGTATAAGCCTTAAGACTTCAGAAGACAGAGAGTGATCAAGGGTGATCTAAGTCGATAATTGAACTGAGGAACTAAAGTACAGTACAGGAGTATTTATATCAACTACTTGGCAGTTCAGAGTGAAGCGTCAGACTAACTAATAGAGGCTGTATATTTAGTACCATCAGGATAAGGAATAAGACAATAAAACTAAACTAGGTCAAAAGGGAATGTGTAGTGAGAAAGAACAATAAGATGAAGATTACAATAAGTTCAAGATCTTCGGAAGGCTGACACCAGTAGTAGATGCCAAGTATAGTCTTGACAGGGAACTGATGTGCTTAATTTGTAGGACTTTTTGATATGCCAACATAGTGCCAGAAGAGTGCACAGGGGCAGAATTGATGATTTAGTGCAGTAAATAATTTTATACAAATATGATCTTGTATTTCTATCATGGGACAGAAGGATTCCAAGAAATTTACCCAGGTTGAGGGTGCTGCTTTATAAAAACTAAGCAAAAATCATTGCCAACTGCAGGAAGAAAATTATACTTCTGAGCCAGTTCAACTTGATATGATTACTCTGGAGGATGATGATAACCCAGACTTATTGGAGTGTGGATACAAAAGCAGTGTAAATTTCATGTTCAAGTCAGATTTGGAATTCAATAGAGATGTGGAGGAAAATAATGAGGGCTCTGAATGGGTCAGTAATAAAGAGCTTCAAGAATATGATACAAAGATAATAGAAGAAATCAAAAAAGAAGTTGCAGACTTGCTAAAAGAGACACTAAATAAAAAGGTATTGCTGGATAAAAAGGACTAAAAGATAGTTCGGAAGAATTGTTTGTTTGGACATAATAGGCACTCAACTAGATTTGAACAACAAGAGGATAAGAAGCAGCAAGATTTGCAAAAAGCAAATGAGAAAGCAAAGATATCATAAGTTGCCATAATATATGTTGAGCAGGCAAGGGATGCATAGTGGGGACACTCTCCAGCACCATACCTGGGTAGTACAGCTTAGAGTCTCAGTGAGGCAATAAAGATGAGAGGGAAGCGAGTTTAATTCCAGTACAGGATACAGCCTGTTTATAATACATAAATGTATGACAGTATTACATAAGGAAGTACTGAGGAATCTGCATATAGTAAATGACTACATATGACATAGTATAACACATGATCATATTAGTGGCGTGTGAACTGCATAGCCATGTTCAACACACTCTCTTGCTGAGCAGCACAGTAAAGTACTTTGCTCAAAGCAATAGTGGTAGGCGTCAGGCAGGGCAGACAGCCTAAGGATTGGTGGACGAGTAGAACTCAAGTCCAAGCATTGAGCAGAATAGCTCAAATTTGATGCGCCCAAGATTCTTTGTAAAAAGATCTGCAGGGTTGTTACTGCCATTTATGAAGAATACTTGCACAAGGCCACATTCGACAACTTCACAGATATAATGATACCAGATGTCAATGTGTTTCGAGTGCTTGCTAGTGACAGGATTTGATGCCATGAAAATGAATCCTTGATTGTCCCCAGCAATAGGAATAGTGTCAAGTTTATAGCCTAATTCCTCAAGTAAATTGCAGATCCAAATCACTTGGCGGCTGCAATCAGACAATGCCATATACTCAGCCTCTGTGGACAAGTGAGCGATTGTCTTCTGCACATGGCTGGTCCAAGAGAAGATGCCATTGGCAAGCTTCATAAAAAACCCAGTCTGAGACCAGTGTATATAAGGATTGGAAGTCCAATCTGAATCAATCCAAGCGCTGAGACCAATACTATCAAGCCCATGCCTCGGCGCCTCGCTCCACCGCTCGGTATCCTGAGATATAGTCTTTATTGTCATTTTCTCCTTATTGTTCTTTCTTGTTACACAAACCCTTTCATCCTAGTTCCTTCGTATTGTCTTATTCTCTTCCCTGTAGGTACTACACGTATAGCTCCTAGTAGTTAGTCTGGCGCTCTGCACTGACGCGCCGATCCATAGATATAAATACTGCCTGTACAATACTGTAGTCCCTCAGTTTAATTATCATCTTAGATCACTCTCTTAACATCCTCGACTTGAGTCTCCCTCTGTACTCTTGTCACTCTCTAGTCTTCAGGCTTGTTGCCTTGAAGTACTTCTTGCTCTGACCTTAGGACTTGAAAGTTCTTTGGTTTGCTCCCCGTCGTCAGTGTCACCACCGCTCCGGCTTGGCTGCTACTAGTTCTCCTCTTCTCTATTCTCGATCTCCGGGGACTAACGGCGTAACGGCGGTGTTGTTAATAACTTCACTACTGTCCCACTTGACCCTCCGCACTTAGACACCTTGTAGCCTCTGGCACGGTTACACGGTGTACATGATCTTAACAAATACCCGGTTCACCATCATAGCAAAGTGCATATGATCTAGTACCTAGGAGGTAGTGGCAAATATAGAGTGCCTTGCTCAGGTGCTCTCGAGATGGGTTAGCTGCATGTTGTGCAAGCTTGGTAACAGTGAAGGAGATATCGGGACATGTGCCCAACATAAGGTAGAGAAGGGAACCAATAACCATCTGGAACTTGCTACAAAGAGCAGAATTCGCTTGACCTTTGGTGGGTTTGGGTTGGAACCCTGCAGGAAGTGGTGTATCAGCCATTTTAGCATTTTCCATACCGCAACGCTTAAGGACTTTGTCAAGGTAGGCGCATTGATCAATATAGATCTTTTTTCCACAACGAGTAATATGCATGTGAAGGAATTCTTTGGCTTCACCAAGATCTCTGCATTCCCAGTGTGACATGAATTTCTCTTTCAGAGAAGCTACGAGTTTCTTGTCAGGTCCAGCGAAGAGTGCATCATGAACGTAGATGATGGCGATGACTAGAGAGCCATCTTTTCCTTGATGGACAAAGATACCTGCATCAGAGCTCAAGCATTTGAAGCTGAGTATTTTCATGTATGAGTCCAGTGTTCGCCACCAGACAAGACCTGCTTGTTTCAGTCCCTACAGAGCTTTGCGCAGTAAGAGGACTTTATCCTCTTTGCCTTTGATTCGGAAACCTTCAGGCTGTTCCATGTAGATAGTCTCATGTAAGATGCCATATAGATAGGCATTTTGAACATTGAGTCCAGTGAGATACCAGTTGTTCAGCGCAGTCAAGGCAAGCAATAGTCTGTCAGTCTCAAACTGTACTACTGGAGAAAAGACTTAGTCATAATCTAGACCTTCAATTTGTGAGAACCCTTTGACAACAAGGTGTGCCTTCTTACAACCATCAGATTTGACGTTGAAGACCCAGCGGTTCTTAATGACCTTTTGGTCTGCTGAACAATCCATGAGTTCAAAAGTACCACACCGTTTGAGCGCTTCAAGCTCTTCTTGGCAGGCCTTAAGCCATTCCTCATGCTCAGCCTTAGGTAGGCCAGTTATGTCCTTGTAAGTCCATTCATGGATGTTCTCGGAGCTTTTCAGCTCCCCCTCAAAGGGAATGGCCTTAGCCATGAGAAAATTTATGAGTTCAGCTCCCCCTTTCCAACATAGTCTGATCAGGGTATTAGCATCATCACCGGGAGTGACTGAGGGTTGTTCTCTGTTTTCAGGAGCAGGAGGCTCAGTGCTAGGTCCAGGAACCTACTCTGGCTCATGGTACTCTTGCTCAGCCGAGGAGATACCTGGCTGTGGAGCTTTGGTGTGTCTCTAAATATCCCTCTTTGGTCTCTTTACCTGTTCTTCCATAGGAAGCTTATTGCTGCTTCTAGGATCACCGGTAAGATGAGTAGGTGGTCTCTGCTCACAACCTGAACATCTCAACTGCTCTCGAGCAGGAGGTTGTTCATTCCGGGGTTGTGGCGACGGACTAGGATCTTGTGCTGGCTGTTCAGCTGGCACAGGCAGAGCAACATCTTGCTCCGGATCTTGTCTCCTTTGGGGAGTAGTAGGTTGATGAGAGATCAGAACATCATCATCATCAGGTGAAGGAATTGGATCTTTTGGATCTGGGTTGCAATCTGGTAGCCGCGTAGAGCAATGACACTCTGAGGATTTACAACGAGGAAATAACTTCTCATTGAAGACTGCGTGCATAGCAGTGAACATAGCATTGTTCGACTGCATGTAGATATTTCCGTGTTGACCATCAGAAACTCTGAGATATGTCATTAGTTCTGACCTGGGTGATTGTTTGTTTACCCGTACTTCTTCATGAAGATAGACATATGCGCCACAGCCAAAGACACGCAAGTAATCTATGCGCAGAACTTTATTGTACAAAATCTCATATGGTGTCTTCCATTTGTAACGATGCATAGGAGTGAGGTTATACACATGCACAGCATGTACAACGGAGAATTCCCACCAGGATTCAGGAATACAGGCTTGAAAGTGCTGTGGTTCACTTTTCTCAGTAATAGTCTGGATAAACCTTTTGGCTCTTCCGTTCTGCTGGTGGATGTGAGGAGATGACCATTGTGCTTTGATACCTTCATTCTTGTAGAACTCATCAAGTGCATTGGATCTATATTCTCCGCCACCGTCAGACATCCATTGCTTGACATTAGTCTTGTATAGATTTTTGACTAAGGCAATAAATTGCTTTATCGCCAGAAGAGCTGCGCTCTTCTTTTTTAAGTGGCAGTAGAACCCATGCAAAGTATAGTCATCTAAGAAGAAGATTGTATACTTGTACTTGTGGTATGAAATGGTAGGCCATTCTTTAAGGTCTGAGTGAACAATCTCGAAAGGATGTGATGCCCGACGATTAGTTGGCGGAAATGGACGTAAAGTCATCTTTCCCTTGGCACAACCTTCACAGATATCCTCCTCATGGGGGATGCTAAAGGTCGGAACACCTTCTTCATGCTTCCTCAGTTGAGTAAGTGCTTCGCGTGATGGATGACCCATACGATAATGCATGGTAGTGTAGTTCACTGAGTGGATTACTAGGTTTACAGCCATAGGCTGCGGCAAATAATCTTTGAGAATATAGATTGTATCACTGTGAGCTCATGGTTCAAATAGGAATAAACTGTCTTTGTCTCAGAAGTCAACTTTGTCTGCGTTGCCGCGAACAGTTTTGCCATCTTGTAGGAAGCGTCTTTGTGCTATAAGGCAATGACTCAACTCCTTTATATAGAATACTGGAGCGATTCGTGCTGAATGCATGTGACCTCTTACATCCTTGAAATGTATCAAGACAGTCCCAACGCCAGTAATGTAGGCAGTTGTAGTTGCAGTTGCTATAAGAACTTTTTCCTCAAGGTCTTCATACTCAATGAAGTCACTCAAGTTAAAGGTAGTATGTTCAGAACAACCAGAGTCATTCATCCACCATTTGGGTTGGTTCCTCTCTTTACCCTTACACTTCTTGCACACAGAGTATGAAACATCATGTATACAAAAATATTCATCATTGATACAATAATTATACAAGTGGTACAAGAGATCAGGCTTAAAGGCCGACTTGCATGTCTTTGTCACTGCAACTGATGAAGGTGCGTTAGTATATCCCGTATGATCAAGACCAGAGAAGGGTTGATCCCATGGTTTCCATGAATCTAGTGATTGCCAAAATTTCATGATCCAAGTCAAAATTCATCAACTCATTAGGGTCAAAAAAGGCAGTTCCTGGGACCTCAAAGTCCATAGGAGGAGATGGAGGAGGCTGCATAGGAGCCTTATCGCCATTCTCAACATCATCCTTAGAAGGCAACACATGGGTGCACTTCACTGGAGGATCAGAAGAACCTTGCTCATCATCACTACTATCTAACTCCGAAATGTGTCCAGATGGCTCAAGAGCACGAATGACTTCGGCAGTCGCATGGACGCCAATATCACGGGCACATTGAATGGCCACCCTTGTCTTCTTATGAAGACGAAGGGACGTAGCATTGTGAGGAGGATTGTAGGGAGGATGGATAGAGTGCTTGCGTACATCTAGGATGAAAGGAGTAAGATTGGTATATACCAGACCAAAGTCAACAGTACTGCCAATCAGACTGAAGTCCATAGAGTCTGCATCAGCTTGGACAGTGTTTGCATTCTTCTTAGCCTTCTTGTTCTTTCCACTGCCACGCTTATGCTTCTTCTTGTTGGAGTCATCATTCCCATTCTGTCCCTTCTGCTGCTGGTTACTATTGTTACCATGCTGCTGTTGGGAGAACTTGGGATCGTTTCCCTTGCGATGAACATTTGAAAACTTGTTCGCGTTCTGCGGTTGGGAGTTGCCAATGGTGTCTCTGCTGAAAGCATTTATAACTGCGATATGAACTTTGGTAAGCGTCAATCCCTTGAGCTCATCAGTACCGAGTTGAGACATAGTCTGGACAACGACAGAATAGCGTGATGGAAGCTTAGATAGAAGGATCAGAGCTTCAAGGTGGTTAGGGATGCCAATGTCAGCATCATCCATACATGCGAAAAACATGCCAATGTCAGTCATAGCTGTTAGTGGGTTTCCCTTGTATGGGATCTTGACAGCCATGGTGCCAGCAAAGTCATTGAAGACTGCACCTAGACCTTTGACTTTGTAGGTTTTTTGCAAGAATTTCCACAGCTTCTTAGCCGTGTCATACTTGTCCTTAGTAAGGATGCGGATTAACGGAGAAAGGCAGAGGCGGATATTGCGAACAGCCTTGGTATCAATCTCCTTCCAGGATTTGAAGACATTATCATATTCCTTCCAAGTTTTGACACTGTCGAGGTCTGTTGTATCAAGTAGAGACAGCTCAGCAGGTGGGTCAGAAGTAATGGCTGACCCAAGCCCTGTGGCTTGGAGAAAGGCTTCCATTTTGGAGACCCAGGTGTTGTAGTTATCACCTTTGAGGGTGGTGGTGACAGCGGTGAAGAGTGCAGAAGACATTGTAATCTGGATAAAATCAACAGAGATGTCAGCATGCAATTCATAAACGCTCAAGACAACAGATGGAAAATAAAATGGCATGAATGTTATTGCCAGTAATGACAAACTGCAACATATGTCTAGCAAGCTGTCATCTACAGTGTCAAGCACTCTTGGGCAATGTCATAATCAGCACTTGTTAGGTGCGATATTGACTTCAGCGCCAGAGGTGACATTCCAGGTAAAGGTCTGTGTCAGAGACAGCAATCAAATAGATGCATCAATGACAACAGTAGACTAGAGAGCACTGCGAGCTTAGAGCTCAGCAAAGTGTTCATCTGGGGCCCATAACCTGTTGAGCAGGCAAGGGGTGTATAGTGGGGACACTCTCCAGCACCATACCTGGGTAGTAGAGCTTAGAGTCTCAGTGAGGCAATAAAGATGAGAGGGAAGCAAGTTTAATTTCAGTACAGGATACAGCCTGTTTCTATATATAAATGTACGACAGTATTACATAAGGAAGTACTGAGGAATCTGCATATAGTAAATGACTACATATGACATAGTATAACACATGATCACATTAGTGGCATGTGAACTGCATAGCCGCATTCAACAATATAATGCAAAAGTGAAGATATACCAAATCCCCAAATCTCTTAGATATAAAACATGTTTGCAAAGAAACCTCTGCTATCCCTCTCGCAGCCACTACCCACTTTAGCATTGACTTCCTTATAGATAGCCTATGATGATGCTATATTTTTACCTGCTGATCTCATTGATTATGCCTCTGATTATTCAGATGCAAGCAAAAAGGAGGATAATCTGGTGGAGGACATCAGTGCAACAAATGAAAAAGATAGCAAAATTACCACAGACCTAGTCACAAACTCAAATGGAAGGTGTAACCTGTGGCCAGCAATAGTCTCATATAAATAAAAGAAGCTTGATATTCCTTGGCACACTGTACAGAAGAAAAAGAAAGCAGAGAAGTTGAAAGTATTAAGAAAGGCTTTTGAAGATTTTCATAAATTCATTTACTCACCAAAAACCAAATTTACTGGTGGTTCTAACAGACTGCAATTTTACTGGGCCTGTACCATTTGCAATAATCTCCAGATGTATGTGAAGCAAGGTTCACCCAGTATTGCAGCATTATACCATGTAGTATAAGTCATGGATTTTTAGCAAATATAGACTTGCAATTGGGTCCAGAGTGGCTGTCTGCCTTGTGCAAGGCAAAGATGTCATTTCAAGGTCTATTTGCTGCTCAATAATCCTGCGATAAAGACCAAATTTCATGCATATGCTTGCAGTTATAAATGGTATAATGGACCCTCAGAGGCTAGCTCAGTTTATGTTGGAGAAGCTCATTTCCAAAGAAGCCACTAAATATTTTCAGAAGATTGTGAAAAATGAGATGCCCAAGTGATTAAAGAGATATATGAAAATTTAGTTATTTCCTTATATCTAGTTGAAAGTTGGTTAAGGAATATCTCTCAGCATAGCTTCATTGTAGTTGATTGGTGAAGGATTCCAATATATCTTCCACAAGAAGGAGCTATATTTTGATGGGCATAACCATCCAGATATTATTGCTCAATTATAGAAAAACTTTTTGCCAAAGATGGAGGCTCATGCAAGGCAGGCTGGTATGATACATTGTAGAAGACATAGCTAAGGAATTGTCATGTGTACATAATTATATTAAACAACAGCTTGTGTCACTAGCTCATGATGAGATAAAAGCATAGGCAGATAATTGTAAGACCTGGGTCAGAATTGGTCTTAAGAGTGGGTGTGGTATAAGGGATTTATGTTGTAGCATGCTAGGAGCAAGCTGGAGCTCGAAGGGAGCTACGGAAACCGCGACCAAGGACAGGAATGACCTAAGGATGGTTCAGATTGAGAGGAATGACCCTTGAAGAGGTTCTTAGTAGGTCCTGGGAGGCCCCTAGGACGTTAACGGTGGGAGGTGGATGTAACAGGAACTAGCAGACGTAAGGGCGTGGCGTAGTATGGGTTGTACTTAACTAAGGATGTCAACGTAGGATCATTGTAGATTGTAGTTGATGTGGGTTTCAAACGAGAGAGCTCCCGGTGGTGTATAAGCCCGGGAAGGAGGTCCCGGGAAGTGGGGGGTAGCGGTCGGCATCCTCAAGTGGTGGAGGTGGCAACGGAGAAGCGACACGTAGTTCGACGTAAGGGATAGCTTTGACGTTACCTAGGGTGAGGTCCCAGAGCTTGTGGAGCAATTGGGGAGCTCGAGGAGGTTCAGGGGAGGTTGGTTCACCAAATGATATACGTTGGGGGAGCTTTAGTATTGGTCGAGGGAGCTCAAAGACTCACTCGGGTTGCTTAGACGTGAAGTAAAAGCATGTATTAGATCGTAGAGACAAGAGACAAGAGTAGGGAAACAGAGATAGAGAAACAGAGAGTAAAGAGAATTCTGTATGGTTAGCAGGTACAAAGGGACAGGGACTGGACCTATGTAAAAGGGTGTATGTTCAAAATATACCAAGCTGGGGCCATTTATGCTACCGAGGATACTTATAAAGGTGGGATTAATAGGTACGGAGACATTTTAATAAACGCACATCTAATGGGGATGATGTGAAGTGCGGAGTCCATGAGGCTAAATTGATAGGGGATCGTCCGATAGCATATGCACTGTCTCGATGCTGTTGCTTCAGTCGGAGGTTAGTATTGGTCGGGAGGTTGATTAGTGTTCCGTGGCTCATGGGAGGTTCGTGGGAGGTTATTTAGGAGGAGCGGAGGAACCAACGTGCCCGTGAAACGGTTCTGGGAGGTCTAGGAGGTTTTGGAAACAGGAGTTTTAGGGACAGGGCATGACAATAATGCTCAGGTGAAGTGTTAAGTCTTTCAAAATTAGTACATGTTGCAAAAGAAAAGTGTTGGTCATGGAATCTACCAGAGTAATGTGATTTGCAGTACCATTGGATGATTGAAGGGTGCAAGTTAACGTATAGAGTATGGAAAGAATTGAATTATGAAGGGTATTGGAATGATAAGATGTTTGTAAAGCAGGCAAGTTTATATCCATATTGGTTCACAATATGTTCATTAACTGGATTGATAGCTGGAGGGAAAAAGATCATTCCTATATTCGAAGAAATGCATGGTCCTGGTTATCAGGTGCTGATAATGGTCAACAGCTCTCAACGACACTCTGCATATGCAGAAGATACACTACTCACTAGCCACATGAACATCAGTTCTGTAGAAAAACAACCATGGCTTCGGAATAGCTGGTATCTGAATTCTAGTTGGATGAGAGTTTTTAAGTCTATAGTATTTCCCAAATCTCATCTAGAGTATCTGAATCACCCAAAGAAAATCAAGCAGATTTTGCATAAGTGGTATTACAAAGCATTAACATGCCTAAATTTTGGCTAGATATCTATGCAGTAAATTGTGACACTTTCATGCTTAGATTTATATCAAGAGAACTGTAATTGAGACCCAGATTGACAGTCAAAGTCATTATAGAATCAGTCTAATAGTCAAAGGGACTCTATACCTATATTACTATGAGCTGGTCAGTTTACCTATCCCTGAGACTAGCTTCAGATAAAAGTCTACCTGTTTATTGAGCAGGATTATACCAGACTCAGACTATATCTGAAGAATGACAGTTCATGTATGACATACCAAGGGTATTGTTATTGGACCTTACACTGGCAAGAGTTTGGAAGAACTTACTCAAGTGTCCATGAGCCTGTTAAGATCATGTATACCGGAAAGCCGTGCCAAGGGCCATTTGGTATCTAAGAGCGGAAGCTGTGGTGGGACAGTAGTGAAGTTATTAACAACACCGCCATTATGCCTCTAGCCCCTGGAGAGTAGTGTCAGAAGTGAGAGGATGAGAAGCAGCCAGGCCAAGTTTGGCAAGGATGCCAATGACGAGGAGTGAACCAAAGAGCTTAGAAGTTCTGAGGTTGAGACAGAGAAGCTCAAGGTATAAGTCTTAAGACTTCAGAGGACAGAGAGAGTAACCAAGGGTGATCTAGGTCGATCTAAGTGCATAATTAAACTGAGGAACTACAGTATAGTACAGGAGTATTTATACTACTAATTGGCATATTGGGGCAGAGTACCAGACTAGCTACTAGGGGCTATATATATAGTGCCTTCAGGGTAGAGAATAAGATAATAAGAGGAGACTAGGTCAAAAGGGAATGTGTAGCGAGAAAGAACGATAAAGAGAAAATTACAATAAATAATAAGTCTTGGATTACCGAGTGCCAGGGCAGGCCACCAAGGCATAGTCTTGACAGAGCCAAGGATTAACTCAAGATAATTCTCTAAAACTTGAGAATTGGCAAATAAACCTTCTAGAATGAGATCATGCATTAATCTAAAAGACTGTAATTTAGTCTGATAGACCAATCAGGTTACATAGTTGAGGAAAATGACTAAAAAGATGATTAAAAGACTATGAGACTCCAAAGGCATATCAAATATATGTCAAAAAGTTGGGACATAGAAAGCATTGAAGAATATGATTAATATGAATACTATGGATGACCCATTTAATAAAATATACACACAATGGGTGTCTATCAAAAGCAATAAGTGATTAGATTAATTCAGATGTATCATATTCATAGGATTAGAACCAAGGAGAGCTAATTTGCCTCTGTATGAGATGACAAATGATTAAAGGAAGTGTTGAGCATTTATGACAAATGAACAACATTCAAGTCATTCTCTAAACAATTAATAATAAACAAATATCAGTGTACCAATCCAGTTTTGGAGGTATACTGGAATCTTGGAACCAATATGGACTGAATAAGGACTGTCATGCCCTGACCCATCTTCACCTCATCCTAAAACCCCAGAACCTCTCCCTTCCTCCCAAGGAACCTTCTGACCCCCTTCGCACACCTCACTTCAGGACCTTTCTTGTTAGTTCTACATTTACAGCAGTGCCCATACTGGTTACCGACCCATACTGTGGACTCAGGACCTCCAGACATGCGAACAACACCACTATCTCCATATCACAATCACTACCTCACACTTGCCCGGCCCCCTGATGCTCCCTTGTTGACTTCCCTGTACCTATTTAAACAGCTCTGTAATGTCCTAATCCCCAGCTTGGTATATTTTGATCATACACCAATTAACATAGGTCCAGTCCCTGTCGCTTTGTACCTGCTACCTATACAAATTTTCCTTTATTCTCTGTTTCTTTACTCTCAATCTCTTTATCTCTGTCTCTCATCTCTACAATTGTCTACATGATCCAATATACGCTTTTACTTCATGTCTAAGCATCCCAAGTGAGTTTTCAACCACCCTCAACTAATTCTAGAGCTCCCCAAATGTCTACCGTTTTGGCGAGCCAATCACCCCAATAAATCCTTAAGCTCCCTACTTGCTCCACAAGCCCTGGGACCTTGATTCCAAGTAACGTCAAAGCTCTCCATGACATTCAACTGCGTATCGCTTCTCCATTACCACATCCACCACTCAGGAACACCAGCTACTACTCTCTTTCATCCCAGGACATCCTTCCCGGGCTCACACTTTCCTTAGGATCTTCCACTCCTATAGTTCATGTCCTATACTAGCTTTAACAGTCCTACGTTGACGTTCATAGCTCCTACGGCCCACAATACACACCTTCTTCTATGGTTCCCAGTTCCCCAAATCTTACCTAGAAACTTATCCAACCTGGCTTGGTCCCTTTTAGTACAGCCTACTAGTACCTGTTAACTGGGCCTGACACATTTCATCTATCATAAATTTCCTTATTATCTGTTTCCTTTATCTCTGTTTCACCTCAACTTTATTTTTTCTTTTTATTTCTCATTGTTGGTCTCTTTTTCTCAATTCACATATTATCTATGCCTTTCCTTTGACTCACCATCTATATTGAGGCTCTACAATTCATCCTCCATCTGGGCCCTCCCATTAGGTTGCTTATCCCACTTCATTGCTTCCTAAAGTTTTCCAACAACCTTACTTGTATTAGCTACATCTCCCCTTCTACATTGAGGCTTTGGTCATGTGTTACATTCTACACCTCCAGGACCCTCTGTTAGATATATCCAAGCTCCATTGTCAAGCCATCTCACCTCCAATCCTTTTTTAATCGTGCCTAATCTCTGTGTTAGATGTGCATGCAGATACTCTGGCCTTTCATGCAGCTACCTGGGTTATTCATGAGTTTAAAAGGACTGAAACATGTCTGTGTGACCCACTACCAGGTGCTCCCATAGTATTCACCAAGCTTGAAAGATTGTATTATGAAGAAAAAGGTGTGAATTTACTCGAGATAAATGGTAAATTTCTTCACTTGGGAAATCTTAGGTCTCTGTCGCGAGGAAGAGTTCCATACCATGGGGAAATCTGGCAATTGTTTCTCACATTTCCCTTCATATTTTCCACGCGTAAAAAGCGCCTCGGTCAGGTGTGATATCTGCTGATATCTGCCCATATGTCAGGGCCTTGTCAAATCCAATATGAGTTTGTAGTGCATTGTGATGATTGCATAAGCTGTCATTTTTTTTGTGTGTGTGTGTGTGTCTTGAAATTACTTCACACCAAATCGTTCTTTAATCTTTCAACTAATGGCTCCTTCTCATAGCGATTTGCTCGCCGAAAGTCTGTCTAAACTGGAGGCCTGTCAAAACCAAGCCAACGGCAAGGCGGATCCTGGCCATCCTGAAGGGGATTCCGTTTCTATTGGTACCCCTCGTATTCACGAAGGTTATGGCTTTCGTCCTCCATCTGGAATATCTACCCCCGTTATCGCTTCTGCTTCCGCTGCATCTGAAAGCCTCGTCCCAGATTCTAATGGTCTCGGATGGCCAGGTAAGAGTGTCATATATAATGGAATCTCTCCTGAATACCGCTCAGCTAAATCAACCTATTCTCGACTTACCGCAACAAACGAAGAGAAGACTGCAAGAGAGAAAAAACTCGCAGAAGCTGTTCGAACAATTCTTGATTGCATAGGCGAAGATCCGAACCGAGAGGGATTGTTGAAAACACCTGAACGTTATGCAAAGGCTGTCATGTGGATGACAAAAGGGTATGAAGATCGTCTGGCAGGTGCTATGTCATTCCCGAACGCTGCTCATCATACATTGAACAACTTTGCTTCTTCAGATGTTATAAACGATGCAGTATTCATGGAAGACCACGACGAAATGGTCCTTGTACGAGACATCGACATCTCCAGCCTATGTGAACACCATCTCGTTCCTTTCACTGGAAAGGTCGATCTCAGCTGTTCTCAAACCATTCATATCCTCTTACCCAGCCCTTCCAGATTGCAATAGCTTATATTCCCAACAAATTGGTGCTCGGTCTTTCCAAGCTTGCACGGATTGCGGAGACGTTCAGCCGCCGTCTTCAAGTCCAAGAGCGATTAACGAAGCAAGTTGCCATTGCCATTCAAGAAGCAATTAAACCTCGCGGTGTCGCCGTAGTTATGGATGCAACGTACGGTCCACATCTTCTATTCTCAATTAATGTTTCATCTCAGCATTTCAGGCATCTTTGTATGACGATGCGAGGGGTTCAGAAACCAGGATCCATAACTACTACCTCGTGCATGCTTGGATGCTTCCGCACCCAACAAAAAACACGGGAGGAATTTTTGACTCTGATCAAACGGTGAATCTGGTTCTATCAAAGGGACGTAGACTACTAGCTTCATACGATTCAACTCGCTCTGGATATTCATGGTAATTTATCTCAACATAATGTATGCTAACTGTGCATGGAAGGTTAATACACTTGTTCAGTCATATAAAACAATAAAGGGCTTTTGCAAAGCCTACGATATCAGCAGCCTCCTTCTCAGGCGTTGGGCCTATCAGTCCTTTCTTCCTTGAAGTCGATCCCCAGCCTGAGGGTTGATTGGTAATGTTTTCTTTGCCATATTGGCAGATTCACCAATATAACGATTGCGATTCAACTTGAGTCGCTTACTTGTAGATTGCTCTGGTCCTTGGCTAGAGGTCTCTAGCGTGTCTTTTTCACGATCTATGAGATAACGCATGAGTCGACTAGAACAATGTGAGGACACCTGCATACCATTGAATGGTCTTTTTCTGGTGTCTCTGTCGTCTTTTCTTGATTGTCCATGATAGGATGACGGTCTGGAACTAATTTCCTTGTCGCTAATCCTAGAACGTAAACTACCCATACCCCCTTCAACAGGAACAGAATTGGTTCCTGTTGTATTATCCCGACGACTTGATCCATTGTCCGCTTTGCCGCTATTCCTTGCATCGGAAGATGACATAGCCCTCGGTGCAGATGGGGTATTAGGAGGGAAAGGGGGCTTCAAACCAGATCTCAAGGGAATGTCAAGGCGTTCAACACGTTTTGTTTCGCCTTGAGGACCCTCAGGCGGACGTTTGCCTTCAACCTGCTATTTGAGTCAACTTTACAAATAAGACCAGCCAATATATGTCACAGACCTTTTCTGAGGAATCAGCACGGTTATCCGGATTCTCTCCATCACGTCTGCGCCTATCTGAATCGCGAGGTCGTTCGATCCTGTCACGCTCGATCTTGTCGCCAGGGCGTCTGGAACGATCTTCACGATGGGCATCTTTTCGAGAGCTCCGTTTGGAACTGCGGTCGGCCTGGTAATGTTTCGTTTAGACTCTTTAAAACATAGAAAGATTAAAACTCACATCGTCCTCGGTGCCTCTCCGGCGCTTTCCAAGGGCTTCGTCGGAGTTCCTACGCCTTATATCAGGTCGATTTGGTACACGGGTATCCGCGACAGCTGGCTGATTACCACTCTCAGCGGTACGACCATCGCGATCTTTCCTGGCATCGCGGGTATGATTCTTGTCGTCTCGGCGATGCCGATCCCCGTGTCTATCTCTGTCTTTTTCGCGGTCGCGGTCTTTCTCCCTATCTCGGTCACGGTCTCTCTCCTTATCACCGTGCCGATCTCGACGGTCGCGATCCCGATCACTGTCTCCAGTAGTTGTGCGCTCCCTACCACTGCGGTCACTTCTGTTATGTGTCAAGCTGTCGCGCCGAGGTCCATGTTCGCGATCCCTTTTGTCACCAGAAAGCTCGGCTTTATCACGTTCGCTCCGTGATCGACCAGCGCTCGTCCGACTCTCCGTACTGTGATTCCGCGTGCCCGGACGAGTCGATGGTGAAGCAGAACGATGCAGAGGTGAAGCAGCAGCGGATCCATTGGTAGCACGAGGAGACTCGTTTGATCGTCCATTTTTGTCATCAGTCTTGTCCGAGCGGCTCTGAGCAGCGGTCACTCGGAGCTCTTGTGCAGAAGGTTTTTGACTAGGTTCGGATGGAGGAGGCATGGTAGGAAGCACTTGGGGCCCTGATTCCTCAATAGCCCGCTGATTTCCCAGTGGTGGCGAAAGCGGTGGTTGAAGTGTTGTCTCATTTGGTTCAACTGGCATGCTCGAAGACGGGGCGCTCCCCTTAGCATCATCATATCTTTCCACAGACGTAGTAGAGACGTGTTCAGTAGTCAAGAGCTTATCAACGGAAGGAACGGGCGAAGCAGGGTTAGTGATGTCTGGCCGAACCCTCTTCACGACTGGAGGCCGTAGACTAATAGACTTTTTAGTAAAAACGAAGAAAAGCAAATGTTTACCATACCTTTCCAAAGCAGACGCAGGGCTACCACTTACTAACTGAGCGCGGGGACCGGAGGGTGTTAAAGTCGACAGGTTAGACGAAGGAAGACTCTTGGCGTCACTTATTGCGGGATTCTGGGCACTAAGCCCTGCAGGAGGCGCAGACACGCGCGGCCTATCAATCCCCGGTCCAGTGGGTCTAGGAGAAGCAGTCGCGGGTGGCTAATGCGGGGTTGAGGAATTAGGATAACTAGGTCAAAATTGTAAGACATACCTTATTAATAGCTTTGTTCGGGGTCCAGAGCTGTTCACGCTTTTTCAAACTTGCAGAATAACTAGGGGAAGTGAGTAAATGAGGGGAAAAATGAAAAATGATCACCGTCACTTACGCTCGGACTAAAATCTTGAGGTCTCCTCGTTCCTCCTTTTCCAAGAACAAGTCCATGACTCTATCAAGCTGAGGCCCAGTTTCTTGAGAAACAGCAGATAACGGGAAGAACGGTAAGATCTCCTTGAGCACGATGATGGCATTGTAAACATGCATGAACTCTGCGGTCTGAATGCAGTCTATAAAAGCCTATATCCCGGCAAACGTCGGTTTGGGCATGTCATGAAAAGAAATATGAGATAGTTACCAGGGAAATTTTCTTGTGCCACTTTCGAACGATTTTCTGGAATACACTCCATTTGAGATGATTTTCGGGATGCATTGGGAGCCGGTATTGGCTCTGAAAGCCGGTATGCAAAACGACCTTACCCCCTATCTTCGATCGGTTATCTTGTATGTAAGTCTGCTCTTCAGAGTGCCACTTATGGAGGTCGGAGAGCACTCCTAGTAAGAAACGACCTAAGACAGGATCAGGAACGAAAACTCTCCTGAATATGACGGGTTTACTGACCATAGTTACGGGCCTCGTATTCACTACATGAGAACAATATAACTTTAATCTGGTCTCCCAGAATCTGAACGGTGCTACCTTAGAATTTGACTGACTCTTGAAAAAGTATGTGATCACCTTATCGTAACATGCAAGCGTGTGAAATCCCGGAGTTCCTTGAGTATGCAGAACCTTGATGAACTGGGCGCAAAAGTCGGCATCCATTGGAGAAAGCAGGCTGCGAGGGTGGATGCAATGTTCAATGAATGCATCCAAGAGTATATGGGCTTTAGTTTGCTTCTGCGTAGCGCTTGTCACTAATAATGATGAGTGAAGTGGTATGAAAGGAATCAATTCAGATTACCGGTAGTGAACCAGTGAGTCTTTTCGCGCGCTAGTCGTTTCACGGTGAAAGCACGCGAGGTAGTTTGTTCTTTGAATTCTTGCAGTAAGGTCGAGGCGAAAGAATTGAATCTTTCTCGTTTAATTCTATGCGAAGAAGCCAATACTCGTTTGGAACGATCCGAGGATTTGTCATAAGCGATGTACTTGCTGTCCTCTTGTCGACTCAGACTACGTAGAGCAGAGATCTCTTCGTCGTACCTCGCCCCGGGGGGAGAGAGATCGTAAGTAGACAGTTGCCAGAACGTGACATAAAAACCCGGCCTGTAGAGTCAAATCAATCATTTTCTTTTTACGAGGGATGAAGATCGTGAGCTCACCCCAAAACATCATAAACGGACTTTGGAATAATTTTCTGAACGTCTTCAAAAAGGTTTTCCAGTTGAGGAAGCCAAGGACTCTGAAGCAGCGGTCACTGGGAGAAACGAAGGATTGGGACAGTACATACCTCCGGGGCTGCGGTGGCTGTAGAGCTAGCATCAACCTCCATGGAAACGTATTCTGATGTGGAAAGGACATCTGGCATAGGTTTGACTTCAGACGCTAGCTCCCTGAACATACTTGGCATGGGCGAGGCTATCCGGGATTGTATGACGGATGGCTCTCGTTTAGCAGTCAACGCTGCCTTCAGACGTTTCTCAGCCTCTTCATTGGCTAAACGCTCCTGCTCTTGCATTTTCAGAGCCGAATCCTGGATACGTCTGTGAGTGACAAATATAACGTGTAATTTCGGAGACTGACTAGTAGTTGGGCGTGAAGCACTGGGCGTATGATTTGCATGCAAATTGGCGCACATATACCAAACTTTTCATACAAATCACGGAGGGGAGGTAGTACTTTAGTCGCATAATCGTGAGGAGACACCACAAGAGGTGTAGTAAGAAGTTCCAAGTATTGCAGCAAGACACCATGTGTCTTGAAGCAATATGAGTTAATGATCTGATAGCACGCTTGTCGGACTTACTGTGTCGAATAAGCCTGCCAATGATTTTAAATGTGCGTCTCGAGCCAAAAACACGCAAGATTGCCGTTGTTGAGCAACATGTACAAGTAGGGGCAGAGCCAGAGAAGTGTCAATTAAACCTTGGCCAAGTCGTTGAAGGGACGCCCGTGAGCCCTCTGTAGGATCCATTCGAGCACCTCGAGTGGACGATGCGATTGCCTCAATACGCAGAGCAGGCCCACCTGCCATTGCTTGGATTTGCGGATCTGAAAGGCTGGGTAATGGCTCTATGTCGGCCATTTTCCATATCAGTTCCCTTAAAACGACAATCTCGGTTGTCTGGCCGTTTTGGAGTTGATGAACAATATATGTCAAGATTGGGCTCATATTCGCATTGTACTTGCGAAATAGCATGCCGGTGAAGGAAGCGAGGCCTAGACAAAGCTTAAGAAAGAAACGGAAATGAGATATTGGACTTACTTTGCAACCAGTCAGAAGTGTTGACACCATCGTCTTTTACTCGCTCTTTGTTGGGGTTGGCCAGAGCATCCAAGATAATAAAAGTCAACACATCGAATCCCATATTGGTGAGAGAGCGCAAGACCTGGACGACGACGGCAGCTAGATTATCGTAAGCCATAATCTGGTTTACCGCGTTAGTAAACAAGATACAAGGGTTGGAATGCGCCAATTTCCCAACGGGACCCGCAAGTGACTCGATTGTCTTATGTGAGAGCCGACGAAGAATTCCCTTCGACTCTCTTTCGGCCTGCACACGGCGGATACGGAGTTCTGGATGTGTTTTGTATGTTTCCGACTGCCACTCTCCGTATAGCTTCCATCGCAGGCTGATGTCGAACAGTTTGACGACATTCCATACCTCTACAGTGCAAACGGCATTACCTCTAATCAATGGAATAGCAGGTAAAAGATATTGGCGAACGATTCGATACCAGAATTTTCGGACAGTGTTCTCCGGATCTGGTTCACCATCGGGTTTTTTGGTTAAGGGATCGACTGGAATCTGGATCAGAAAAGACCAGGAAAATCAATTCTCTACTTCATCAGATAGTGAACACCCTTACAGTTGTAAGTAGGTGCTGGCGACCTAGTCTCACAAATTTAGTGAGGAATAGCGGATCGCGTGAAATATGTAGCCCAATAAACCGCAAAAGTGGTTCGATGACGTATACTAAATCGTCCAAAGAGGTACATATGGGTATTTGTTCGTTCCAATTCGGAAAGAAGAATACATAATCCACAGTATTTGAACTGGGAGGAGTGGGAGCCAAAAGCGAAAGAATAGGCTTGCGGGGAGGAGGTGGGGTTAATCCGGTGCCACTGAATCGTGGGCGAGGCTGAGTGAAGTCGGGATTGCGCTCTTTGGTGTCAATGTGGGAATCGTATAAGTGGGAGATGGAAAGTTTCATGATGCGAATCAGGAGGTCGGCGATATCTGGTTGAGCATCGACGAGCCATGGGAATCTTGAAAGAATTCCAATAGCAGGCTTCATAGCTCCAATGGAGAGGAGAGCTAACAGAATACCAGTTTTCTGATTGGGGGGGTTCTTGGGTTTGGGGACCTTGATCTCAGGTACAGCTACCTTCGTCTTGACTGATGAGAGTGAAGACGTGCTGGATTCCAGAGGCATTGCCATCGCCAGCTGACTCATTTTTGCGGATGATATTCGCGACTGAACTTCCTTCATATAGGCTGAACGGACATTGTCCATGTCAGAGTCGTCGGGAGATAACTAGTTCATATATTGAATTCCAGAGTGACGATCTTGAGCGAACAACGACGTACATGGGGATATAGGTCTTCCAGAGCAACGAAGCCTTCACGAATAAGAATAGCTGCTGTGAGATACAGCGATTTGGGGGGTTCATGGGCTTCAGCCGGTTGATAATAATTGAGTTTGAAGCCCAAAATTTGAGCAAGGACGCGGGAACCACCATTGCTGTCTTTTTCGGAAAACATACGCCTAGGGTTCACCAGTTCCAGAATTTCATCCAGGGTCTTTCCTTTGAATTGACCTTCCGACAGAGATAGTTGGTTATGTTGCAAGGGACTTCGTGCCCAGGGAGAAAAAGATAGAAGCGCCAGAAAAAATGTGTAATGGGAGGCGAGATTAACGGACATCACATCCAGTAAGATATCCAATGCCTTATTAGGATCCAAGTCAAAGAAACCTATCAGACCAATGATTTTCCCCCAAACGGCATGTGCCCGATGCTGTATGGAATCGTACGGGTCTGGTGGTCGACCTGTTGAGGGTGAGTGACCAGTCCCCAAGGCACTTGTGAGTTCAACCGTGAGTTTACTGTAACCTTCAGATTGTTCTCGAAGAAGATTGAATTTGTTTTGTTTGTAACTTGAAAAAGGATGATTCGAAATAATTCATACTGATTAGTTGAGCTGAAGACGCACAATAAGCCTGTGCGGGTCCTAATCTCCTTCTTATCAAGATTAGCCTTAACCATGAGCCCAACACCCTCCAGGATCGCAGTGTCCAACCGTTCACGACAGACGTTTGCACTCAGCACGCCAGATTGCTGTCAGAAACATTAGACAGGAACAAGTAATGGCTCGCAAACTTACCAAAAGCTTCTTTACTATCGAAACAATGGTAGCTTTATCTGCCTCAGCACTCTGTTTAACCTTGTTGGCCTTCCCGAGCACGGCTTGCGATTTGTCCGCGCTCTGTTCATCGTAAGCAGCGATAGTCGCTTTTACATCAACTAAGACTTCATCTAACTCTGCATCTACACTCCAGATTAAGTCCACCAGATGTTCACCGAATATAGCAAAATTTGACGTTCTGTTGGGGGACGAAGTCGAAGGTAGGTTGTCCAGAACTGAACGTATGAACGTGACGAAGACCTCCGCAGAGAGAGTCTGCTTATATGCCCACGTGGTAAGAGTGGATGCGAGTAAGGTGCTGTACGTGGTCTCTAGGACGTTGTGACATTCTGGGCCGGAGGGATTACAATGAGGTGCAATGAGCATATTGCGACTGTGGCGACATGAGCTTTTCACATGGGGATTGGAGAAAACACGCACCATTCTTCCTCTCCGCCAGACTTCCAAGCATCAATGCAGGTCCGCACAGTGCTAACGACGTCCATTTGTTACTGTACAATAGACGCAGTAGAAAGACAGTACAAATAGTTGATTACATAACGACTTGCGAGCGCTGATATAAGCGCCCGACATGCAACTCGAGGACATTAGGTGTGTTCAATTAAAAAATACGGTTTCACGGCTTTCTGGAATTTGTAATAAATTACTAAATATAGAAATTTTCCGTCGCTCTTTTTTGCCTTCTATTTTGTTCGTTATCTTCTACAGCCAATGCGATAATGTCAAAGACCCAGGCTCAGGCTGTACTCTTAAGTATAGCTTGTGCTATACTAGCCGCATTTGACACTCTGGACAATGTTGAGGATGCCGACCTACCATTGGATGATCCATGTGAAGATTTGGAAGTGCTCAAGGTTGTTGCGGCAATCATGATTCACGAAGCATTGGAGATCAAAGGCGATGGTACTCGAGGGCCATACAATCAGTTCCCAAAGTCCAGGGACTGGTTTCCAACCAGCTTGCAGCAGCCTGATCGATGGTTCCGCAGTAATTACCGGTGCATTGATACATATAACTACATTATGTTTTGTTCAATGATCCTCAATCAGGATGAGTCGGGATATGTTTGACTGCCTAGTTTTCATGCTTGCCCCCAATACTATCTTCCTTTCACCCAAAAAGAGACAGCGGCATGTCGAATGCTAACTTGCAGCCTTTCTCATATGCTATGGACAATGTGGCTCAGATGTACTTGATGTAGCATCTAAACTCGGTCTTGGGCTGGGTACTGTTGTAAGACCTAGGTCAGAATAGGTCTTAGGGTAGGTTTTGGTATGAGGAATTTATGTTGTAGCATGCTAGGAGCAGGCTGGAGCTCGAAGGGAGCTACGGGAACCACGACCGAGGATGGGAATGACCTAGTAGTGGCTGGGATAGCGAGGTGTGACCCTTGAAGGGGTTCCTATAAGGTCCAGGGAGGGGAGGTAGAAGTACGGGACCTAGTAAGGTTGCGTAGTAGGAGTTGCACTCGCTAGAACGTCAACGTAAGATCGAATAGGTCATAGTGGAAGTGGGTATCGAGTGTGTAAGCTCCTGAGAAGAGATACGCCCGGGAGGGAAGGTCCCGGGAACTGGGGCTTAGAGGTGGACGTCCCCGAGTGTTGGAGGTTGTAACAGAGAAGCGGTACGTAGTTCGACGTAGGGGGTAGCTTCAACGTTACCTAGATTGAGGTCCCAGAGCTTGAGGAGCAGTTGGGGAGCTCGAGGAGGTTTTGGGGAGGTCGGCTCACCAAGGCGTTAGGCGTTGGGGAGCTTTAGTATTGTTCGAGGGAGCTCAGAGACTCACTCGGATTACTTAGAAGTGAATTAAAAGCGTATATTGGATCATATAGATGATCGTAGAGACAATAGACAAGAATAGAGAGAAACTGAGATAGAGAGACAGAGAGTAAAGAGAAATCCGTATGGTTAGCAGGTACAAAGGGACAGGGACTGGACCTATGCAAAAGGGTGTGTGTTCAAAATATACCAAGCTGGGCTTCTGGACGTTACAGGGCTGCTTAAATACGTATAGGGAAGTTAACAAAGGGACATAGTATGAAATGAGCACTTAATGGGGTTTCTAAGTACATGAGGACGGAATGATGGGCGCATGTACTGGGTTCCAGGACTCTGTAGTGGAGTTGTTCGGTTGAATTGAGGGGAACTAAGGATCGTGGAGGTTGTTCTAGCAGTGAGGAGGTCTGCGAGACATTGAGAGTGATCTCAGGGGTCTCGGGAAGGAGGCTGAGGAGGTTGGGAACTATGTTAGGGAGGTTGGGAACTATGTTAAGGAACTTGGGGGCTATGTGATCCGGGGCGAGGCATGACAGCTGTACACTTGTACTGTCGTCGAATAACTAGGGCATTATGTGAGCTTCGTGGCCATAATGTGGGCTGGTTAGGCAACAAATGAAAGAAATTAGTTTCTCAACGGTAACAAGCTTGCCTCGTTTTTGTGTGAAAGAGAAAGGAAGGAATCAAATGGGCACTCCAACCAACCAATCTAATACACAATATGCAAGTTCTCTGCTATCAAATTTATTTCATAGCAAGGGGTAGCATTGTCAAAGGTTCCGCAAAGCTTTGAGAGCTAGGGAAAAGCTTCAATCAATCAATTTGAATCGTTCTAAGGATTCGGTATATTCCTTTGATTAAGGTAGATTCAGCACTATTGGTGCTTTAGTTGTATTGATATGGGTATATCAAGAATTGGGGGTTTGAATCAAAATAAATTAAAACCGAAACACACAGACCCCTACAGAGGGCTAGAACTATGTGCTGGCACAACCACACAGCGTGATTTGCCCTTAAGACCAACGACTGATCCTAAGTTCAAAGAATACCCAACAGCTGGATATAACTTCTCGCAGTCACAAGGAGCAGAACACGATGTTCCTATACTCACAAGTGCCGGGCCCGAATGGCTGCTAGCGAAGAGGTTTCAGTCTGGCAGGAGTGTGTCTTTCCTTTTTACGGATTAGCACTGCAACGTCGTCCCAAAATCACTTGTATTCCAGATACATCAGATCACTACTTATATATACAGGATATAGAGTCACACAGTACGATTAATTTAATAAAATAAACGTTTGGAACTGCGATAAAACTTCTACATTCGGTCAGATATCATTTAATCTGAATCTACATGTCCTTATTTGGTCCATAATGGTCCCAAGATTCTAGTATACCTCCAAACATAGGTGGGTACTTCAATATTCATTTAATTTAATTGCTTTGGAGAATGACTCGAATGGTGTTCAGCTGTTATTGCTGTTCAACACTTCCTTCGATCGTTTGTCACCTCCTCTGGAGGCAAATCAGCTCTCCTCGTTTCTAATCCTATCAATCTGATTCATCTGGATTAAACTAATTACTTCTCTCTTTCAATAGACACCCATTGTGTCTATACTCTATCAAGGGAGTTATGCATAGTATCCATTTAATTGTATTCTTTAATATTTTCTACGTCAGGACTCTTTGATATTCATTTGATATGTCTTCGGAGCCTCGCAGTACTTCGATCGCTCTTCTAGTCATTTTCTTTAACCATGCAACCTGATTGGTCTATTAGACTAAATCACAGTCTTTTTAGATTAATGCATGATCTTGTTCTAGAAGGAGTATTTGACAACTCCTGAGTTTTAGAAAGTCATTTTGAGTCAATCCTCGGCTCATGGTCACTTGAGTAAGTTCTTCCAAACTCCTGCCAGTGTAA
>MU795160.1:0-47778 GCA_027886305.1 Lentinula aff. lateritia
AGGCATAGGCTTCACTTGTAAAATCAGGTGCTGGTATCTTAGCGGGGTCAAAATCCATTTGTTCAGCCATGAGTGAGATATGCAAGTAGTTTTACGTGGAAAGAAGACAGGGAGAACTACAAGACTAGTTCTATACTGCTTCGACGGACGCGTGTCGATGCGGTACTGGCAGGAGAAGAAGGGTGCCGCATCACGTGTCCGTACTAAGACTCTAGTTTGCCGCGTCTTGTTGCTCTTGCCTAACAAACTGCCAACTCACATCGAATGTACATGTGTATACCCCATTGCCACATGACTCGGCGGAGCTCTCCTTGTCAATATCAGCATTCCCTCATCCCTTTGCTGCATCCTCTGGCTCTCTCCCTCCAGCTCGTAGTGAACTCTGGAGTCCAAGCTGTTAGCACTCCAAGTTGTGAGGCTAGGATGGAATGGCAACAACCGCCTCTTCTTCAGAGAATAATGATTTCCTTACCCGGAGGCGGAAAGAGAAGATCAGGTGACTTTTGGGAATTCTGTCGAGCGGAATTTTTTCTCTTTCCCGTGTGCTTTGCATCTTCCTCTTCCCCTTTCGCTTCTCTGTCGTAGTCGGCAGACTCGTCCATCACATCTTCTTCCTGTTTGTAATTTGAGGGTTCAGAGTGTCTAGGAGAGGTGGAAGGGTTTTCATATCCCTCTTTCTCCTTCAGTTCGCGATTTCTTTCATGTTCATTCGGTTGGTCCTTGAGAGCTCGCATGACGGATTCTTTCACGCTATCATTTAAACTTTTGTCAGAGAATATCGGCCTGTCGTTTTAAGTTGTTTCAACGTATGGGTAACTATTCAGGAGCTTGAATTCAGACACAAGACAACCTCCAAAAACTAGAAAATATACCATTGGATTTCCTGCAACAACCCTGTCCGAAAATTGCATTCATTCTTGTTGAATCTAGCGCTGATGAAGGACCGTGATTTCATTGTTGCAAAACGCTGCTGGACGAATTTTCAGTCTTCTTGTTGAAGGGAGAGATATGGTCCTACAGAACGGAGAAATGTACGTTGTCAAGGTAGGAGATTGGATGCGAATGGAATGGAAGACTTACGCCTTTCTGGAATTCTGCGAATAGTTCACGGCGGGAGATTTCTCGAACCTATATTTTTAATGCATACTTACTCTTCATCAAAGCCTGGTGGCGTAGAAAAGCACCAACTCGGATTTCGTCGACATTCTAATAATCACATATGTTATTCATTCCTATTCCTTTGCATAGGCTGGGCTGTTCAACAGGTTCAACAAGTGAGTTCTGAGAGAAGATTGGACGATCGGACAAAGACTTGACTCGGAGTTGACCTGATGTCTCCGAATGTCTCATATAGCAGAAGTATAAGAACCAACAGAATTGCTTTTGTTTTGTTTATTCTCTGTTACATCCTCACGCATGTCTTCAAGTCCCCCCTCGACATTTTCCAGCGCGCCGCCCTCCCACACAATACCAATGACAGAAAGCGCTAATTTTGATACGTCAGTGGGCGTGGAGGTGAAGTAAGCTGTTTCTCACCTCCTACTTTGATACTTATCTTCCAGCTCGGTATAGATACATCGACCGACGCGACGCAGCTCACAATCTTTGGGCTGAAGAAGAAATACAGACGCTGTATACGGATTGGCCGCATGACTTTAAGGATCCAGTCAGTCAACACCTAGATTCATTGACAGATCGCATCCGAATGCAGTGCAATTTCCTCGCTTCAGAGCTCAGCTCAGAACGCCAAGTGTATGGCATAAAGGCCGCTTTATATGACGGAAGTCCCGTCGTTATAGTCGTCATTGAAGACACTGAACCACTTCCTGCCGCGAGCAATGACCAAAAATTTTTCGACGTACATTGGTTCTATGGGGAGTTTCAGTGGACGTCAAATATTAACTATGTTTTGCCACCCTTGCCACCCAGCAACGTCGGCCATGCAGGCACTATGATCACCCTCATTCCTCCACCGACATCCCCCGAACTCGTGCCTTCAACCCTCACTGCCGAATCTACTTCTTCATCGGCACTTCTATCGACCACTCCCACAAACACCCCCGTAACTACATTCACTGCAGGGTTATTCCTACGAGACGTGTACAACCCATTGCAGAATTTTGTTCTTTCTGTTGGTCATCCATTTACCCCTCGCATGTTTCCGCTGTCAGTAACCGAAGACATAAGCCTGAAAGTGGGATGGCCATCGATTCCCCCCCAAGTCGCCAAACTGCGAAAGTACTTGGAAAAAGCTCAAGCATTCATCAAGTACAAATCGAACGAGGCCGCCTCTTATCAAGTGCAAACTGTCAGATTAGAAGAAAATGAAGGCTTTGGTGAAACAGAGCGGAAGAAGTGAGCCCTAAACTTTCTTCTCCATTACAATGATTCACAGGCTTGACATTTTGAAGCATAAATACGAAACACTGCAAGCAATCGTACGAGATGTGGAAGCGCAGCGCAATTTCACTCTCATTCAGAAAGATACCGTTGAGCGTCTTTCGTTAAGCGACATGGTTATTGGTCACGTCTTTTCCGTCTACTTTGGTTATGCGGTCTGTGGCCTTCCTACGATCCCTACCTCAGAAGTTATGCCACTCAATCAAGCTAACCACTCTTCTGACTTTGTTCTGCAACCATCCAATTTGCAACCACTCTCGTCCATCCAAGACGCTATCTTTGTTGATGTATCCCTAACCAAAGTCACACAGGAAAATTTTATTCCAGATACTATTCCAATTCAACACTTCACGTCAATCAAGTCACTAGAATCCGTTCAACAAGTCACCATGCAGTGTATGGCAGTAGGAGAGGAGCAGATTGGTCAAATTGGTGCACTGAAAGGACTGTTTGGCCTTCCCAATCCTGTTGTGTTGAGAGGCAAAAACAAAAAATGCGAAGCCGATTATTTCATTGAAGAACATTTTATCACGAAGGCGGAATTCGCTGTCAAAGGTGCTTCAGGTTCCATTGTGCACACTGAAGATGATGCGGCCGTGGGTATGGTAATTGGTCATTTTGTCTCTCTCATTCCGCTTTGCATCATTCTTCCTGTGGACCGGTTGATCAAGCACGTCGAAACTGCTTCTGGAGTTGTACTGGAGTTGGTACCACAACCTTATCAGCTGTAAGGGTGGTGATGAAGATGATATCGTTCGGCCTACTTTTGTTTTGGTTTTGTATGTTGCATTTTAATGCTCCCCAAATTACAGCTGGTCGCAAAAAAGCAATCTACATAATTGAATGTATTACCGTCATTAGTCTTGCAATCAGTTGTAAATAATAACTTCCCGCTATAGATGTTTATAGTATTCGTTTTCTTTATGATATGCCTGATTGTCGTTGTGCTTGTTATCATATTTTTACTATGAGCATTCGATTGTGCATGTGTGAAATCCCCATGACTTTCAAGGTATGTAGAACCAAAATATTGTGTGTATCACAGCTCAAGTCACCTTGCACAGGGTGCAAATCTCCATAAGTTGCTGCCACTTACTGAAGACTTTTGGAAAATTGATGTAAATTTCTGATAAGATAAGATTTGTGACTTATGGAAAGTATTACATAGAACTTATGGAATAAAATTTCCATAAAGGGAAATTTCTTTGTGTAAGTTCATTATAAACAACAAGATAAGTAGACAATCTTATGCTTTAGCCATTTAATGTTAGTTCACCGTAAGTTTTTCATAAGCCACAAAAACTTATGATAATTTGCACCCTGTGCAATTGCTTGCTAGGTCCTGGGCCACCCCGTCTTTACCAAGCGCCCGTGCATTTTTTTCACACGTTAGGCGCTAAGCGCGCGTGCAAAAGTGTTCCCACGTTCTTGCTTTGAACCTGTCTTTCCCATTTCACATATGTTGCTGACCGTTTATGGGCAGTCAGTGTGTCTTTGCCTACACCCCGTAGAAAGGGGCATTTGGTTACTTCTACGGTATGTCAGTCACTTTTTGTCATTTCCTTTTCTGTTGGTGCAACCATTACAATGACTGCACTGAAGCATCTGCAAGATAACATTTCCAATTGCAGCCCAATCCCTGGCCAGATGCCTGTTTACATTGGAATGCCATGCTCAGTCATTATTGATTTAACTCCAGTATGGGGTACCATATTTGACATCGAGCTCGACCTGCGAGAGTGTGCAAATATTCCCAGATCTGCAATCATTGAGCTACATTATCCTCCTGCTGCTGCCGTCGTAGTCAACATATTGCCTGCACTGTTATCAAATGACACTGATCTGCAATCTGTGTTGTGGTTAAGGCCTGTTTGAAGACAATTCGAGTGGTTCATGAATGATAATGAAGAAGTGATTGGATACGTTGTCAGGACACAAGTGCCATTATGCCCTAGGTTGGCTATTGTGGAAAAAGAGGTGGATGGTCAGCAGTATGATGCACTGCTCATTGACACTGAAAGAGGATGGGACAGTGTTTGCAGTTGGTACATGGTCGGCAGTAGAGTGCAGGGCCATGGTCTTATTAACATAAGCCATAAACTGAACAAGGTGGATAGTGACAACTGGCTGGGAAGTGTTTGGGAATGTATGCTAGAGTTGCTTTGTTTGAAAACTACTATATAATGTACTACTGAATGATGTTATACATTTACAGTGATTCAGTTAATGAAAATCAGTGAGCAAGGTTTTCAGGGCCCTGCAGGGGTACACTAGTTCAGATCACTACGTCTGTATTTCTTTTGTACTGTACCTACTCAATAGCCTGTTTCAACAGATCCAATTGTCTATTTCGGTCTCAGTACAGTATCCATGTGAACACTGAAAGCAAGCAAGGTTCACCGTGCCCCGCAGGGGTCCGCTAGTTGTGAGTTCATGAGTAATTGCAAAATTGATGGTCTTCCCAGGCAGAAAGGGATAGCAGCGCCGAGAAGCACCCGGCACAGCAGAGATATCTTTACCCGGAGGTGGAAAGAGAACAACGGGTGTAATATGCAGGCCTGCAAACCGTCGATATTACTGAGCCATCCATGGCAAATCGAAGAACATACACGAACCGCGTAGTGTAACAATTTTGATTTTGGTTTACAGACGTACAAAACAGCAGTGTTGGATCGGAAATAAATGTATTTTCAGTCTCATCTCGTTCTTAAACCCTCATAAATTCCTCCGGTTGCCATGCTACCGACAGGCATCCTTCTGGTCCTTGTCGGGAAGGTGGCAGAGCCCTTCTGCCAGTGGTTCATGGACCTCGGTCAACCAATTGTGATGCATGTGCTTCATCCGCAATGCATCCAGATAAGTGCCCAATGATGACCCTTCTTAACAGCACCAATGAAGGCAGACAGCCAAAGGGCGGTAAAAGAGGGACATGTGTGCGAGAAAATAAGCGAGACGAGGAGTTGGGGAATAGAGGGGATAGGAGTTCTATTGGTGAACGAGACGATTTCATGATCAGGTTGATCGAATAGCCATTGCGTTTGAGATGACATCTGAGTTGCCTTCAGTTGTTTGCTGAGTAGTGCGAGCAATACTACGCTCCATCTGACTCATAGAGCTTCCGTCCTGAGTAGTATGCATTCTCCCGTCGTCTGCTACAGGCTCAGGCAAAGACGCGGGTGCGGGAACGCGTACGATTGTTGTTTTATCCGTGTATGTTTCCGCAGGGACAGAAGGTGAACGAGACGACACGGAGGATAGCGAGGATAAATTTGAAGAAGATCGTCTAGTTAGTGACGGCGACGAAACTGTAGGGTCTTTGACATCGGGAGTATTGTCGGATTCTTTTGTGCCGTTTACAGGGTGCAACTGAGGGGAGGGCGACGTTGTATCAGCAGGATTGTGCTTACCTACACAAGAAGGATTAGATCGTATAGGAGGATTTGTATTTATTGCACCATTGATCACAGTTCTACCCTCCTCGGCCTTTGCATCTTTCTCTTCCCCTATCGCTTCTCTGTTGTTGTCGGCAGACTCGTCCATCACATCTTCTTCCCGTTTGTAATTTGAGTGTTCAGAGTGTCTCGGAGAGGTGGAATGGTTTTCATCTCCGTCTTTCTCCTTCAGTTCGCGATTTCTTTCATTCGGTTGGTCCTTGAGAGCTCGCATGACAAATTCTTTCAAGTTATCATCGAAACTTTTGTCAGAGAATATCGGCATGTCGTTTACAGTTGTTTCAACGTATGGGTAACTATTCAGGAAGAGCGTCAAGTCAAATACAAGACAACTTCCAAAAACTAGAGAAAATACCGTTGGATTTCCTGCAACAACTCTGTCCTAAGATTGCTTTCATTCTTGTTGAATCTAGCGCTGATGAAGGACCGTGATTTCATCGATGCAAAACGCTGCTGGACGACATCTTCAGTCTTCTTGTTGAAGGAAGAGATATGGTCCTGCAGAACGGAGAAATTTACGTTGTCAAGGTACAAAGTTGTATGTGAATAAAAAACTGACGCCTTTCTGAAATTCCGCGAATAATTCACGGCGGAGTCGGTCGAATTCTCCTGATTTCTTGAACCTAAAGAGGATGATTTGAGAGATCATCTTTATGACATGAATACGACGCGTACTTACTCTTCAACCAACTGGTTCGGATTGGAAGCTGGCATCTTAGCATGGGAAGCAGTTCAAAGAGGCATGGATTCCATGATGGATCATATAAAGAACAAGGTATGTGAAGGCTCGGGTTGGTTCCGGGCGCCTATTCGGAAGCCCAGTTAACCGGGCGGCAAATATCTAACCGGCAGTGGCAATCGATCGTGTCGCGACCGAAAACCAGGAGGGTGTATAATTAAAAACATCTCTCTCTCTTTCTTTCTGCGTCCACGAGCATCCCAGAACCGCTGCTAAAGGCTGATCATTTTAAAATTGCAATGGTTGAACTCCCTCCTCTGCGCAATGACCTCCTGCTACGGGCAGCCAGAGGAGAAAAGACGGAAAGAGCTCCAGTTTGGATCATGAGGCAGGCTGGAAGATATTTACCAGGTACACAAGTCTCGTTCAGTCACGCTTTGATTCTTATACATCCTCAGAGTTTCGTGCGCTCCGTGCTAATCATGAATTCTTCGAAATCTGCCGTACTCCTGAACTCGCGACCGAAATAACACTTCAGCCTATTCGGCGGTATTCTGGTCTAATCGACGCTTCGATTATCTTCAGCGACATCCTCGTAATTCCTCAGGCTATGGGAATGGAGGTTCTGATGAATCCCGGTCCATCGTTCCCAGACCCATTAAACATACCGGCTGATGTAGCCAAGCTGAGACAGAATGTCGACGTGGAGAAGGAGCTAGGGTATGTTTTCAAGGCCATTACGCAGACTAGGATAGAATTAAAAGGCGAGGTCCCTTTGATTGGCTTTTGTGGTGCTCCTTGGACGCTCTTTGCATACATGATCGAGGGTGGAGGATCAAAAACATTCACCAAAGCCAAAACTTGGCTATTCAAGTATCCTAAGGAGTCGGAAGCACTACTCGTCCAGATAGCGGACGTATGCGTCGACTTCCTGGTAGGTCAAGTCAAATCGGGGGCTCAGGTATGCATATTTGGCAGGAGTTTAGTTCATGTCTCACTATCTTCTCCTGCCAGTTGCTCCAAGTGTTCGACTCTTGGGCGGGAGAGCTCTCTCCGCACGACTTTGCCCTTTTCTCTCTTCCCACTCTGAGACATATCTCAAAGGGTGTTCGCGAAAAACTTGCGAATCAAAATATTCCTCCAGTTCCCATGACCCTTTTCGCCAAGGGAGCGAATTACGCACTGGGTGAGCTCGCCCAGGATTCCGGCTATGACGTTTTGGGATTGGATTGGTGTATCGAACCCTCAGTCGCTCGAAGAATTGTCAATGGTAAAGTTGCACTACAAGGCAATATGGATCCGAATGTGCTGTACGGAGGAAGGGAAGCCATCGAGAGTGCTGTGAAACGGATGTGTAAGGAATTTCAAGACGGTAATAATGGTGGAGCTGGTGCATGGATTGCAAATCTAGGTCATGGTATAACACCTGGTGTTGACCCAGAGGATGTAAGATGGTATTTTGAGTGTATACACAGATATTCTGCAAGTAAACAGTAATTTCACCGTTGTCCCATGGGACAATATATGTACATAGATGCAAATCAGATTTAAATCAGTGTAGATTGAAGTATCGGTGGGGGAAATTGTGAGTGATCGTGGATGTGGTGCAAGTAGCTATGAAAACAGACGTTGTGGGTGGAAAGAGGGAGCCGTAGAGAAGCTATACGATGATGGAGATGTTATAATGAGAGTACATGCCGGCCAATACATTGGATAAAAATTTAGAACACAAATCGAAGGAAATCCTTATGCAACAACATCCGTCGAACTGAAACTACTCCTTCTCCTCCTCACACTACTCCGCAACCCAGGTCTTGACTCGCTCTTGTTCCCGGTCCCACTGGTGACCACCACCCCGGCCGCTTTTCCAGTTGCCATCCACGCAGGAGCGTCAGCACTTTCTTTCGTTTTCAGGTCGGTTGCTGCAGGATTTTTCTTGCTATGCAAAAGCGCGGCCGCAGCCGCATCACTTGTTGAATTCGAATGATGTGTAACTAATCGGCCTCGGGCTGGAACAAGGGTTGGAAGACGTGAAGGTGTTGGAGAGGGAGCAGGGTTCAATTTAGAACGCGTTGCTACCGCAATTCGTGGTAAGATTGGTTTGGGAACCTCTTTGGCAGCAGCAGCCTTGGCTGCCAAACCAACTGTGGACTTGCCCATGGCCAGCCGGGGGATTTTATTGGGTCTCTGCCCCGTAGTAGGCTTTGTAGGGGACGCAACGACAGACGAACCAGCGGCACCTGTCTTAGCTGCGGCCCCAGTATTTGTTGTACCAGCCTTTCGAATAACGGCAGCTCCCGCAGTTGAACGTGTCACTCTCGTTGGACGTTGCTCCGATGCCGTAACACCACGGGAAACGATTCCCACTTTGATCTTTCCAGTCATTTTGGAAGTTGATCCCGCACGAGCACGAAGTCGCGCCGACGGAGCAGGAACAATAGTATGTAGCGAAGGAAGGACGTCGTTCATTTCATCAGAGTCAGAGTCGGAACGAATACCCAGAGGGTCGTCTTCATCGTCGGAATCATGTGCAGGAGCGGAACGTTTTGCGTTGGGTGTTTTGCGCGGCTGACCGGGAGGAGCGATTTCCCTGGCTTTTGCTGCTGCTGCTGCAACATGGCGACTGGGTGTAACTGGTGGAAGAGGGATGGCAGATCCCGTGGGAGTAGTAGGTCGATGATGTTGTTCTTCATCTATATCCGCAGGTGGAGTGGCAGGGGTGACAAGAGTAATCGTCGGTGGTATAGCTGTAGCCGCTGCTGATTGGATCTTACGTGCTTCATCTATCGCAGCCCATTTTGACCATTCTAGCTGTTTGAGATATAGATACTGCTGCTGAGGGCCCACGACACTGCCTGGTCGTACGATCCTCATAAATGCGATGGCCTCGTTCGCCGTGAAACCGTATTTCCACACGAGATAAGCTCCGATAAGAGTAGCTGTACGACCCAGTCCTGCTTTACACTGTGAAACCAATTGAGACATGAGGCATAACGATGTCACTCGGAATGATCACGTACATGAACAGCAACAACACCTCCATCTTCTATCACTCGGTCTGCAACATCTAGGAAAGTTCTGACAATCTCATCTGTAGGATTGGTTCCATCATCGAAATACAGTTCCATATGGTCGATGCCTCTGTCTAGAAAGGTCGCGCGATCATATAATTGGTTATTCAAACGCACTACCATCTTGATATTGCGTTTCTCAAAGTAGTCGAGGCAATTGAGGAATGGGGTTGGAAGTTTGCCCTGCAGTGCAAGATTGCTATTGGTAGACGACGCTAAAGCAGAGGGCGATCCTGGATCCTTTGCTGCTTCTTTCTGGCGTTTGATCCAATTTTGATCCACAGGCGAGGCAAACGCGATGAAGTTGGGCGTAATCCAGTTCCAATCACCATTCTCGACCTTTTCATAGTACTCATAATCGTCGATGTCAAACAAATTCATGTCACACAGTCCGTTCTGCATAGCTTTCCAAATTCCCCATAAGCAGTCTTGAATATTGAGGTTAAAGTCTGATGGACCCCGACCTGCGTCTCTAAATGGCATAAATTCAACTTCTGCGATCGGGTGAAAGGCTTCCCAAGGCGCACGACGTTGGACAATCATCTGTTGATAGGGTACCGTGTCAGCGTGTCATGGCAAAGAGCTGGTGCAGCAGACATACGGAGTAGAGGGCCATTAGAAGGGCGGCATTCGCTTTTCTTCTCGGGTCACTGGACGAGTATAACACCAGTCTGTGTGCGGAGAGGTCCTCATCCTATCGCAGACTTATAAATACGCATAAACCGACATGAAAAAGCCTCAAACCTCGAGCAATTCGTGTAATAAGATGCACGCCTTGTAGACCATGGCAATATTGAGAGGACCCCAATCTTGAAAGAACGAAAGATAAAGCAACTGGTCGTCAATTGTGAAATAATAGTAGGATGCTTCGTCGTCGGGTGAAGTGGCGGGGAAGCCTCTCGGTCTCGGCCTAACGCGTGGTCTATAATTCGCATCTGCTGCGAGGCGGTTTAGGGTCCCGGGATTTGGCGCAGGATGAGGGAATGTAGTGAAATATAACCTGCCGTCAATAAACAGCGGAAACAACACAAGGACGGTTTAGTTAATTATGGAACATGTCAAAAGCGATAGACAGCACACCTATCACTGAAGCAGCACAGTGGCTCGCATTTTGAGGGCATAGGAACGCGCAATTCGTCGAGATCAGAGTCCGACTCGTTCAAGGAAGAGAAGGAATCTCGCATGTTCAAATTCAAGTGCAAAGCGACTAAAACACGTGGTGCAGGTAAAATTGGTCACATGTGCGGCGCGTAGAAAGACATTGGCGCCACACTTCGTCGCGCGGAGTACGAAGTTTTCAGATCGAGCTCCAGTCTGGTATGTGGGAATATGAACCGTTCAAAAACATCATATATCTTTATCCATATACAGAGAGCCAGTACATTTTCCGAATAGAAATTTTAGTACAACACGACCCAGCAAAATTTGGAAAGTTCGACTTCGCATTTTGAAACATTCAAAGGCAAAGAGGACAATAACTTACTACTTATTCTAGTATTTCTCTCCATTCGCCTTTGCCTGCCCACCAAATCATAAACTATCTGTCTGTCTAGGCATAGAGAGTCCTAGCCTCGAGACGTGTTCGATTTGCCAGACGGCTCTTCCGACTCCAGCGTCTGAAGGGGTATAGATCAATGCACACATTTAACTAGCACCCACCACAAAATCCACATACCTCAAGAAGCATCTCCAGAACTCCATCCACCTCTGAAGGAGGTATTCCCCCACACCCAGCCCCAATCAACCTTCTATAATCCTTCATCCTCCCCTTTGTCCCTGTCTCAGCTTGAAACTTCACCAATTCATCGAAAATCACTTTTCTCCTCTTTCTATGCGCCCCAAGCTCCTCTCTTAAGCCGTCGCAGGCACGTTTCAGGGCCTCAGGGTCTGTGGGAATGTTGTCGTGTAGTACGAGAAGGTCGGATACAGTTTCGTCTATTTGTATACCAACTTGGCGCTTGGACGCGGTCCCGCCATCATTATTCAACAGAGGGTCTTCGCTAGAAAGCCCACCATTGATGATGAACGTAGCTGTGTCGGGTGTCAACTCTAAAACACCCCCCGATGCATCCCTTATCCTCATTTCCCTCCCCTCCTCATCCTTTACCCACTTCTCACAGCCCATCCTGTATCGCCCACACATCCTGTCATTTAACTTCTTCTCCAACGCACTCAAACTCTGCTTTGTATGCCCCATTCCTTCCGCCACACGTTGTAAATGCCCTACAGCGCGTTGGCTCTCCAAAATCTCACCTTGGATATTGCTGAGTAAGGCATGAGCTTGCGTGGTGTCTCGTTCTTTATCTCGGAGTTCTTGATCGAAAGAGGCAGCAAGACTGTCGAGCATGCTCGTCATATCGTTCACACACCGTGTGCTTGCTCGCTGTCCAGCGACGGAATGGTGTAGAGGCGGGCGATCGCCATTCGATGGCCCGAATGAATAGTTGGTGTGTGCATTAGGTGGAAGAAAAGCGACCTGCGCGTTCCGGAAAGACATAGTCATTGCTCGGGAAGGAGGAACAGGCGAAGACCGGAATCGTTCGTCTTCGAGGATATAGTCTTCCGTGCTTTTCCCATCGTTGTTTACAATCTTGGGATCCGCCCCATGGTCAATAAGGAGTTTCACCAGCCTCTTACTCCGACACCTTGCCGCCATCGTCAACGCCGTTTCGCCATCTTCGTCCTGGAAATTGATCACATCCGCCAATTCCTTGGGATACTCAGCTAGTCGGGTGAGGATAGTCTCCATATAATACCGCGCCGCATGGGTTTTTCCTTTAGACATCGCCACGTCCACGACGTGATGGAACACCGTCCGGTTGTAATTATCGATATTGAGTGTAGACCGATGCAACAATTCGTATAACTCCGGGAACTTCCGAACATCATAGTTATTCGCGAACATTACACTGCGCATGAGCGGTGTCTGACCGGCCTTGTTGACTTTGAAAATGTCAGCTCCAGCAGTAAGTAAAAGTTTCACGATACGGAGCCGTCCCATTGCACATGCCCAATGTAAAGATGTATGACCGTCATCGTCAATGGCCATATTCGGGTCAAAATCGATAGGAGGATTAATGAGTATCGCCGGAACCTGATTCGTGTCAGAGATGAAGTACTCGAGAATTTGGTCCCCGTATGCACGAGCATCATTGATGCCACCATCCGGTATTTCATCCTCATATTCGTTATAACGATCATCGATCGACTTTCTTCTTTGTCGTGAGGAACCAACCGTGTTCAAGCTATAGGGACTAGGGCTATTTATCGGGGAGGGAGTACGTGAGCTGGACGACGCTTCTGACGGTGACGGCGTCATTGATCCATCTTCTGTCCCAACGACAGACAAGGTTTCCTGTCCCTCTGAAGCCTGGTCGACTTCCTGATGAGCTTGACGACGAGACGAACGCGTATTAACGACGGAACCACCAGGTCCATCACCGGTGGCTGTTCGCCGTGCGGGACGCGGGGCGGTGGCGGAGACAAGGTGTTTTGGTGCTAGAGGAGGGCTTTTCGCAGCTGGTTGGAAGTCGATGAGGGGTCGAAGGAGAGTATCGCAGTTGTATTGTTTGGCTAAGGAGAATCCTCGTTCTAAAGGGATCCAGGTACCTAAGAGATGCCATTCGGATCAGTTATCTAAATAAAATCGGTCCGAGAGCATACCTTGGTATTTTCCATACCCACCCTGCACCTTTTCGTGCTCACCTTTTTGTACTTCCCTCTCCAACACACGCGTCCGCTGGGGTTTATCGAACCCGGCGACTTTCAGTATCTGCGTCGCGTTCAACCACGCATCAGACCGTCGACGCATCACAGCTACCCCTTTACACATCCTGTACGTGTTTTGTTAATATAAAGTCGTGTAAAATCGCGTCAAAAATATTAATAAAGAGCACTTGCATCTCGTATACGGGAATTCCACTGTATGTAGCCTAAAAGATGGCAATATAAGCATGGGTCAATCAACAAGTCGCCTTATGTGAAACATTGACCTTGAAAATCTGAGGATCTGGCGGCATAATTGGGTGAGCCGATAGGTTGAGCTCAGCTATTGTAATAGAATATGACCACAAAGTTTAACGTCGAAAGAGAACAAGAGCCGAAAAGTTGAGAGCGATGTGATGACTGAGCGCTCGTGGGAAGCCTTTCGTGTGTTCCTTTTCCAGTCAAATGACCTCTGGTGAAAGTCCTCTTTGGGCGCTGAAACCGCCTCTTCAGAACTCGTCTTCACCACTAGACCAAGAACCAATCGAAGTTCGAAAGCTTAGAAAATGGCAGGAACAACGGGTAGCCAAAAAATTACGCGGTGATCATGAGTCTGCTACGCTGCATCTTGCGGACTTGGTGTGTACAGTAGTTTTTTCTTTGATACATCTAATTGAACCCATGTTGTTACTGCTATATTTCTTAGATTAACAACAGTCTTCTTGCGCCTCTCTGCGTTGCCTCCGTACGCGTTGAAGGGACACATAAAACTCGGCCTTCCTTCTTAGGCTTCTTAATTAATCCCACCGTGTCACCCAGCTCAGGAGGGTCTCTGCAGGGTCCGCAGGATGTGCAGTCCGTATTACACGCTACAAGACATATATCCGACGTTCTACAACGTGCCGATATTTTTCATTCCGTTTCAGCCAAAATTGAACGTTCGAAGGATGAATTGTATCCTCCAGAAGCGGTAGACCTTGTCTTTAAAGTGCGCGAAAAGGGAAGGTTTTATCTGAAGACTTCTACGGAATTGGGAAACAATGAGGGTAGTGCAGTACGTCTTCGTGATGTTGCTTTAATATTGAATCAGGGCACTCATGCAATAGCGTGTCAATGGTGATCACAGAGCGCAATAGGCCGCATTCGTAACGTTTTCGGGGGTGCAGAGACATTCGAAGCCAACATGTCCTTGGGGACAACCACTCGGAAGTCATTCAACACCTCGTTCTCCTTACCGATCACCCCTGACCTCAACACGTATGCCGAGATCGGGGCGTTTGGGTTGTCCAGAGACTATTCAACTTTCGCGAGCTGTTCCGAAACTTTGCGTGGTGTCAAGGCGCTTGTTAGGGTGAGCCTTCTAGGTTAGCTTTCGAAAAACTTCTTCATTATGTGACTGATCTAATGCCTTATATCCTGTGTCATTGGGCTTCCCTGATATTTAGCACGGAGAACCATCAACTGGGTCCCATGAATTGGCGTATCAAGCTGTTTTGAGAAATCTCGGGAATCTTTTGCCAACTGCGTCTATCAGGTGCGTTGATGGTTATACCCTCCGCTGATTTGTGCTACATCGCAATTTTTTAGTATTCGAGAATCAGCAGGCCAAACATCCAAATCCTCTATATCCTACACCTACACCTTCGATAATCGAAATGACCGTATAACTGGCACGCGTGGGTTCCATACGAAATTGTTTCAGGAATTCGCTGGGTTGGGTGGAGATGCTTCGTATTTCAAAGCAGAAACTGAGAATCACATTTCAAGATCGGTTTTACCTGGATTGGTACGTGGTTACGCCACTTTTCCTAGTTGAACACCAAAGAGGAGTGACTCTTGTTTTCTATTTCTTGTTGCTGTACAGACTGTAGCACTCTCAGCCTGTTCAGGCCTTCTGTGGAGCTTTTCACCGACACCAAGTCTGTTCCCGGATCGATTCCAGCTTGGAGGTCCGCTCTCCGTGCGTTCCATGAGGTTCGCAGGTCTGGGACCTAGAGATGGCTGTATGTTTTTTCTCATTCTACACAAAACGATGTCGCTTCAATATCTTTCATTTTCAGCGGATTCTCTAGGCGGAGATTTATACTGGTCTGCTGGTTTGAGCGTCATCTCCGACATTCCCAAAAAAGGACACTGGCCGCTTAAGACGCATATATTTCTGAATGCTGGACGTTTAGATGGTATTGATAAATGTCAGTCATTGACCTCATCGATATTCCAATTGACTCTTATCCCACTCCACAGCCCGTAACTTCGTCGAAAATATTCAGCATACCATCTCGCAACCGTCGATATCTGCCGGGATTGGGCTGATATATAAATTTGACCCTATACGGATGGAAGTGAACTTTGGTCTTCCACTGGTTACTAGTAAGAGTGATGGTACGAGGAAAGGAATACAGGTTGGGATAGGACTAGAGTTTTTGTAAAATGCCTAATATCTACACTTACTCATGATTACCCCTTCTCGTTCGAATAAAACCAACAATTCTCAGTATGAGAAATCGTACAAGGCAGAAGTCGACAGTTCAGACGATTCAATTACATACTCAGACTGTGACTTTGGAAAACCGGTCCGGTCTTATTCAAAGAGACGCCAGGTCGTTTCTGCTTTTTTCTGACAGCGACTACCTCCCATGAATCATGCCCTTCCACAGATTGACCAAACAGGAAATTCATAGGGCAATCACTCGGAGCCCATGGACGACATCCTTCCGACACCTTCTACCCGTGTCTAAAATTCTCAAGGATAAACTCAAGGTGTCGTCTCTGGAGAACGCTAGTAAAAAGGTGTTGCCGGTGAAGGATAGGATTAAATACTGGAATATCGTGCCTGGAGATCAAATTAGACTGCTCGGTAGAAGGAGAGGAGGGAGAAGTGACGAGAACGAGGTGTTGCATGAAGTAGTCGCGGTCAATAAGTTTAGGAATAGGGTTTACGTGCGAGGGATGAGGCATGATGTGAGTGTCTGCCTGCTTGACTCCAGTTCCATAAAATGGTATAAAATTGAAGCTGCCTTTCTTTTTAGGTTTCACCGGACGGAGGACAACGAAAAGACAAAAATTATCACTATTCTCGGTGTCAATTGTTTTTAGGAGAACACGAGCTCCCACTCAAGGATGGTGAGACGGAGCGAAAGGTTGTGCCGTACGTGTTTCTCATCCTATTTCCATTTGCGTTTTCCTTCGCCTTTCTGTGCGCGCTGTCTGACAATTGCTCTCGTGTTTCTGTTTGCAGAGTTTTCGCTCAACGAACGGGAACATCTCACCCCGTATGGAATTCATTTCTACATAGATGGCAATGGGAAAGATTTGCTTCGAAAACTGTTCCCGTCTTACCGGAGCGTCGTCATGAACGTATACTCATCCCGTGGCCAAAGTCACAACCTACTATTCATGCCGATGGTGCGTTATCGTCGGCTTTTCGCTCTGTATGCGCTGCTAATTAATACTGGAAACTCTACATACAAAGCTACGCCATACGACACCCCGGAAGAACAAGTCTTGAAAGTAACATACAAACCTCCCCCGTTCAGCCCAACATTGCGAGGACTACAGCCTCGAGTGCCTACAGAAACAGAGTACCTTCGAGCTTTGTACAATTCAACCTACAAAAACTCGGTCTATAAAACGTTCTTCGCCGGCACTCAGCCACCTGCAGAACAATTCCTCTACAAAGAACTCTCGAACCCGCATTCGCGTGCGAAAAAGATGAAGCGCTGGCAGGAAGTTCACCGTGCTAAGAGGGTGCTGCTTAACGAATACATTGAGGAAGAGGTGAAAGACCTGAAGGGGCGGACTCGGGGAGAGGCTAGAGCAGAAGCTGCATTCAGGTGGAGACAGAGGCTGGAGGATGATAAGAAAGAGGGTAGGAAAATCAATTGGATAAAGAAGGGTGGGGAGGAGAAATTGGAGAGGAAAATTAAGATGAGAAAGAGAAAGGAGGAAAAACAAAGATCGAGGTTGGCAAGTTTGACGTTAAAGGAGGAGCCGAACCAGGTCATACCAAAGGAGCTTTGATTATAATACATGTTTTGCTTAATTTAACCGGATAGCTTGAGCCGGGCGCTATCGGGCTATAAGCTTCTTTATGTCTCGCTCATCACCAGAGGTATTGTACCACTCCGTCGCTCAAGCACCGGTTGCTGCGTCAAACGGTTCCGACATCGAGCTCGATATTGATAATGAAGAGGGAATTGAAGAGATTATACAGCCAATATCCCGTGTGGATTCAAGAATTAAGTGGATAAATTTCGTTCTAGGTGAGCAAAAACTGCTGAACAGAATGAAAGAATGACTGATTACCGACTAAGGATGTGCTGTGCTCCTGCCTTGGAATGGTTTGTCTTCCCTTTCCGTCGCTAGACGCACCTGGCTAACTCTCGAATAGCTCTGATTACTGCAATCCCGTACTTTCTCTCAAGACTCAGTGGATCGTCTCTGCAATCTACATTTATATCTTATCTTTCAATAACGTTCACTCTATCCAACTTTCTCTGTTTGGCTCATGCCACTGCAACGTCCAAACAGGTATGTCATTATCGTCAATACTTGAACTAGTTGTCTGAACAGGACAATCTAGATGGCTCCCTCCCGCAGAGCAACTATCTCCCTTACTGGCATTACTGTTCTCACCCTCCTTCTCACCCTCAGCACATTCTTCACACTATCTCCCGGTTTATTCTTTACATTCGTGCTCCTCAACGGCATCGCTCAAGCAGCTTTCGGATCGTACCTACAAAACTCTGTCATAGCCGTCGCGTCGTTATTCGGGCCTGCAGCCGTACAGGCGATGCTCGCGGGCCAGGCGGCGGTGGCGGTCGTGGTTAGTACTGTGCAGGTGATTAGCGCGGCAGCTTCTGTTAATACCAGCACCGAGTCTATGGACGGACCAGTCCCCATCGATACGTTAGACGTCATATCAAGTAGAGCCAGAGATCCAGAAGAACGCTCAGCATTCATATTCTTTGGCCTGTCGACGATTTTTCTAGTATTTTCGGCGGCGGCACATAGATGGCTAGTCTCCTTGCCAGCATATCACTCCGTAGCAGGTGCATTAGAAGCAAGGAAGCCAGAGCCAGAGCTCGGTACAGATGATGAACGTCGAATCTTAGTTTCCGCAGGACCGTCACAAGGACTATTCACACAGAAGCAAAGTATTTGGCGGGTGGCCAAAACGAACGTGTTGTATGAGATTGCGGTGGCATATGTGTTTACGGTGACTTTGGTATGTTAGGGGTTCGATTTTGCCCTGTATGTCCTAATCTCTGACGATCTTCCCTTTCCCTTTATCTCCCCGTTTAAAAGACCGTCTTTCCCCCAATTACATCCTCAATCCTCCCAACTAACCCGTCCATTCATCCATTGCTTTTCACCTCTATCCACTTCCTCGTATTCGGTCTCGGTGATTTTTTCGGACGGTACATCTGTTCGTTCCCGAGATTATTAGTATGGTCTGCAAAGCGCCTATTGGCGCTGTCCTTATCTCGAACACTGTTTATCTTTTTATTCCTGTTGTGTAATGTCCAACGACCTCCAAATCCTACTCTAGATTCTCTTTCTTCCCTAATCCCCGACTCCCCAATACCACCGATAATCAACTCTGACTTTTTGTTCATGCTCATTCTCTTCCTCTTCGGACTATCAAACGGATACGTGGCGAGCATGTGCATGATGTCGGCGTCGTCTCTAGAGCATAATTCGAGGCTGAAGGGGAAAAAGGAAGATGTGGATGTAGCTGCGACAGTGTCACAATTTTGCTTAATTGGAGGACTAGTGCTGGGGAGTGTCGCGAGTTTTGTAGTGAGAGGTGCAGTTTGTGGATGTAACCCATTTGTGCTGTAATATAAAGACACACACAGTCGTGCAACGATATTTTATGATGACCATAGAATGAAGTGATTGGTTGTGATTTATACGACATTATACCACGAATCACCGTTTCATTCGGCACAACATTCTATGATTATTATACATATCGAACCTGTGATTAGGTGGAACATGAACTTATAGACATGAAGGATGGCTTGAATGGGCTCTCGAGTCTCTACAGTGTGACTCTTTTGAGAGTGGAAAAGGGGGGACAGTCCTGGAGTACTGAGAAGGTATACCTTGAAATTTTCAAATAGTAAATACAACATATGTCACTGTGTGTATAGACTATCTCTTATATCTTAGATCATTGAAACAGCTTTGGATAAAATTGTAAGTATGCAAGCGAGGTGTTAGGTAACCCCCAGGGGTGCACTAGTATACATATACAACAGCAAAATGTGGCAACTTAGAAGCTCGTTCACGTTGATGTTTAGATTAAGTTATCTGATGAGATTCAGATGTAGAACAACTCGAATATGTTAACCGTAGTAAAATTTCTGTGAATAAATATAAGTATTGGACGTGAGCCGAGCCACATAGTGACGGATGGTATCCTGATACCATCTCAGGATAAAGCCATGAACTTGAAGGAGGTGCGAATACTGAAAAGGAGTAGAGCGAATAGCCCAGGCCAACAATATTATTTCTTTTTGGCGTACTGACATGACCCCATTACTCGAGTTATAAAGTCATCTGGAGGATAGCATAGGTTGCCAGACACCATAGGAGATCTCTTCGATGTGGTGCAGATCTACGCGATCCCAAGGAATAGGTATCCGATTTGCCTGTGCGCACAGACATACTAGGAGTCAAATACAGACCTTTGAACACGACAAAGTAGGACTAACCTGGAGGTAGTGGACACATGCTCTTGAAATACGTCTTGCTAAGGTTTGTAAATTTATCCGATCGTCGTACGAGGCTTCTACCGGAATCTCGTACGTTAAGGAGTTATAACCAGCCCACTAGTATTAAATTCTCTTAAGACACTGGAAAAACCTTAGACCTTCTTCAATATGAACTTACTCTTATCTTCAGGTAAATTGTGTGTCGTCGATCTGCGTGCAAATCGTGAAGAGTGTAGTAATCATTGTTTGATAATCTGGTATATCCTTGGGCTTCAGCTAGAGAGATACCAGCCATAAGGCTGCTCCGGCGTTTAAATTTGATGTGAATTGAGCTAGCACGGCGGTATGTATCCATGGGTGGTGGAAGGGGGATATGCGATATAGCTGATACTGCCGAATGCCGTCGAGGCCGGGTCATGCTCATCGCTGAACGAGGTCGTCGGATATCAGGGTAGTACGGCTCTCGCACGGTCATGTCATCATAGGCTGCTGTCCAACCATTGCACAATGCGTTCAGGAAAACATATAAGGGGTAAAGATCAACTTACAGGGACCCGTCATCATGGGCGTTACACCCCCCATGGAGGGGTGGGGGCCATGCATGCTGTTGTACTGCTAGAACGAGGGATAAGAATGGCATCGCCAATGAAAAAATGATTGATGAGTTTGTCTTACCCCGCCATACATGTGATCTAGATTATGGTAGCCTGCTTGATCATATGCATAAGAACTGCCTCCTCCATACATGGACGGACGGCGAGACATTGAATAAGGATTATAAGCATCGTAGCTGTTGTCATAAGCAGGAAATACTAGAGCCATACTGGACAACTGCGATTGAGGTTGAATGCAGTTAAGCTGGGAGTCCTGCTACCTCGCACATCGTTCTCTTATATATGCCCTCGAAAGACGACAATACGACAATGTGGTAGGTTTCCAAAAAACCGCGATCACTGGCCTCGCGGAGGAGACGCGGCTCCTGACAGTCCAACAGTGGGAACGAACCGTTAATAGAAAACGTTCTGTGCCCAGAATCCTTGCTGAGTCTGGTAAAAAGAGCGTAGGAAGAGTAAGCTTCATGGGTCCGCCTCACTAGAAACCTTGACTATATCAGCATGGAACTTTCTGAGAAGGGTCAGCTCAAGAATGAAACGTTTTCGTCGATTGATATCGGTGGCATCGGGAGAGGACATAATGAATATGGCGAGCGCGTCTCGAAAGGGAAGAAAACCATGCAGAACTTGAATGACGATTGGCAGAATTATTCATGCTGATCTTCGGTCGAGTCGCTTAGTCACTTGAACTGAATATTATTGAATGATCAAAGGACCGGGGGATAGGGAAGCGAGAGCACTCGAAACCTGGAAAGGCTGGTACATTGTCAAGGTGCGATGGCGCCACACAAGCGCACACGTGGAATGCTCACGGTTTGGGGGCTTTCGATTTGACCCGACCGTCCTCAGAGTCAATTGCTTCTAAGCCCGTTCGTTCATTTCACTGAAACACATTAGTGGAGAACCACCTCCCCTTGAACAGCCTGCGTAGTGACTACGCACGGATGAATGCGAGGATTCTGCTTGTAAGTTCGTTGTCGTATTTTAGCTTTGAAGAAGGGATTTGACTACTGAGTACTTGTTTTGAGCGTTGAACTGAAAGATCTGAAGCCGCATGAAAGTTGGAGTGTGATGATAGTATAAGCATACAGTCTTTTCTCCAGGAGTCGCGTGAGTATGAGTGAAGTATGCGACTGCGAGTATTCCAATGTGAACGCCTGAAGATACCTGCGGACTCACTTTCACTTCGACATAGTCCTCCTTATGTAAATTTCTGTAAGATCTTGAAACAAAGATGCGAGCCTGCGTTGACTGACAGCTTGTTATTATTATAGATACATTCGAGCAGGCAGACGTTGATGAGTGGATAGCAGCCCAACTCTCAACTTCGTATGCTTTTGTTTTCTTGTAAATGGCAGTGGACAATGCCATGATATTTCGTTGGACTATGGAGAACCCGAGTACGTTCCCGTCCAACCTAGGATAAATGGCAAATATTCATAAAGTCTAGAGTACGAACGGCCGCGACAAAGCACGTATTTCCATCCCGCTCAGAAAAGATATCTGAACGAATGAACAAGAGCTTCTTCTTCCTGTATAGTCGCATGAACCAAGCTAAGGAGAAAAAGGTCACCATCATTTTGGAACAAATATCCCAATAACTCACGCTGCACTCCGCTTAACAATTTGCTCGTCAGTGATATAGGCCTCAGCTTCACCCCTGTCTAGTTTCTCATTCTGTGATATAATATATTGTCGATAAGCTGTTAGCATTAACGGTCAGCCGACGATAGAGTGTGAGATTGATTTGAAGACATTCACCAAATGCAATCGTTAAACTTAAAGCCATCAAGGATATTTCGGTGGTGAAGGATTGCCAGTAGCGTTTACCCCATCTCGTAGGCCATAAATACGAAGTCGGAATCTGAACGCTGCTTCAGGACACGAAGAAACGTACAGAAATGAATTGTCGGACTTGTCCAATATTAGCGAAAGCATTAATGAAAGCAATGGACGCCGCGCGCTTGATGGGTGGGCGTGGTATTGAGGTGCTGATCCAGCCAAGAATGATGATACCACCTGCATGTACAAGTCCATGAGCGAGATTTCAGCCCCTGATATGAAGAAAAACGTGCCACTATAGCCCATACACATCCCAAACAATGAAACATATTTCCCGGAAACCGTGTTGGCTAGAGATGAGGCATTGATCAATAGAAGTAATTTAGAGTTCACTTTGTTTTGCTGTACCGCTCAAAGCGACGATATAACCGAGTATGGCGAAGCCATAAGCACCGGCGATATGCCAAAACTTATCGCCTGTTCGATCAGAGTGCCAAGAATTGGCCAGAGCGTAGACAGTGGCAAAAGCCCACGGGGGAAAGGTCAAGAGAAGAGTGATCGTAGTCGAGAACCCAAGTGTCGCAGTAATTGTTGGCATGTATGATGCAAATGACAAACCCATAATATAGGTGAAGTACATGAAACTAAGAACAATTAGTCGAAATGAGTCAAACGCTAGAACGATAGCAGTCGAGGGAATTCGAACTGACGCCAAAGCCCAGACTTTGATGTCTGATATAGCCATGAATACACCTCGCATGATCCCAGAACCAGTTTTTTCGTCATTTTCTGGGTTATCAATGATACCGACATCCGTGACCAGACGGCCTTGCGCAATGACGCGTTCGCGGTCAGAAAGCCAACTGGTACTGATTTATTGACGCAATTCAAAATGTGTGTTCACATTGATTTGACAAGGCTCACCTGGGAGGATAGTCGGCAAGAAGGAAGGGTAATAACAACCCAAACGCAACGGTGATGCTGCCCTCGATTATATAGAGCTTCAAAACAGATCAGTAGGTCGAGAACTGTACACCAGCTCAACCAAACTCACCCATCTCCAGCCTCGAATACCTTTTACATCTTCCATCCCTCCTAGTATACCCGCAGCGAATAAACCACCGAGACCTTGAAGATGTGAGACGGCCGATAGCGACGTGGATGAACATCGTTCACCTTGAGCTAACATATTCCCAGCATTTAAGCTGATGCAAGGCATGAGGCTTTGTGTTTATGTTAACATTGAATGCTTACAACGCGATTCTAAAGCCAACTTCCTTGCGTGTATACCATCTTGAGAGGTAATACACTGCAGAAGGGTAGAACGCAGCCTCTGCAAAGGAGCTTGAACAGTAGAAAACAAGCAGTGAGCTATAACTCACCAACGAATCCTAGGAAGAACCGACACACGACGAGATCAGAGAAGTTATCGCAGAGCTTATATTGCAGAGTCATTCGACGTCTAATTCAGTAGATGAAATAAATATTACAGATGTCAGCGCAGAAATGATTCCCCAGAGGCCTACTACTGTAGCCATGAATAGCCTGGGTTTTGGGATCGCGTTCATGACAAGGGTGCTGGGCACTTGCATCTATTTAACGGACTGTTGATGATGCCATAGAGGAAGTTGCACAAGAGATAATACGAACAAAGATATACCCTGCGAACAGAACAGAGATGCACGTTGCGTATTGAGTGTCATTGAGGTTCAGATCGGCTTGTAACCCTTTGAGACGGGCAGTGGCTAAATTTCCCCGCTGTGGTCGATGAATAAGAACGGCAGGATGACTCATCATCATGATTCTTACGTCCTGAACAACCATCCATCGGCCAAAGTACACTACACAGGATAAACGACACTCACGAGGAAATTCAAGATGAAAAGCTTGACACATCGGGTAAGTTTCCTTCTTGTTAGACGAGCAATCTGGCACGAACAATTACCAAAGCAGGCTGTGATATGTTACATGTGTTAGAATCGCTCGGATTTCGGGTGCTGGTAAAGCTTGTACCATGCAGTGAATGTCAATCTTCCTCAGTAATCGCGCTTCCTCATGATGGTCCCATTCGACATATATGTTCTTGCCAATCGTGTCCGAAACTGAAGAGATTGTACCTGCCTTCACATCAGGCGAGAAGGAACGCATGTTGCGGGGGAAATTCAGAACCAAGGGAAAATTTGCTTTATATCAACGCAAACTATAGAACTCTGCTCAGCTAGATCGACCAATTAGGTCTGCCGCAAGAGACTCCACGAATCTGCACTGCGGTACCTTTCGGGTGTCCGCTCCGTTCCAATTTCCTTTCCACGAGCCAGAGTTTCCTTTGTCACTCATGTCCTACAGATCGTCTCTCGATGACCCCTCTACTGAGGCTCTACTGGGACTCCAAAAAGTGATGGCTGATGCCAGAAATCCCCGACGACCGGTAGTTGGTAGTTGGTAAGCTGTAGCGTCCGAGAAATCTCTACAAAGTTTTTATTCGAATTGTAGGTTAATGCTTCCGGGCGCAAGTTTAGCACGTATGGTAGCCCAAATGGGATATGATGTGCGTCACTTGCTCTTCGTCTGGACGCCATCTCATGCTCCTTCGTGATAGTTTGTTCTGGTGGACTGCGAGCATGGGAATCTTGCAGATGCCGATATGCATGCGTCTGTTGGGGCCATCGCTGCGCAAGGCGTCTCGCCAGTGGTCAGAATTCCTGCACCCGAGAACTGGATTGTCAAGCGAACTCTCGATACCGGAGGTGGGCTGACTATTCTGCAGAACGTCTGTGTGAACCGCCAATCGACTAATCAACCCCTCTAGCTCATGGGATTCTGTGTCCCATGATGTCTACATCGGAAGAAGCACGAAAACTCGTATCTTATGCAAAATTCCCCATTCCAAAATCTCAAAGCAAACCAGATTCCACCTCCGGGATCCGCGGTGTAGGCTCACCGTTTGCCCCAGCAGTATTTGGTCAACGAATGGATGATTATATTGCAAGTGCAAATCGTAACACTTTTATCGCTGTCCAAATCGAAACTGTCGAAGGGTTGGAGAATTGCGAAGAAATTGCAAGGGTTGATGGGATAGGTCTTTTTTGACATTTTCTGCTACGTAGAGACATTCCTAATTTTTCGTGTAGATATGCTCTTTGTTGGGTGCGAGGGAAACTCATTAGGTCAAATCACTCACATTGAGAAAAGAATCTCCCTAGTCCAAATGATTTATGTTCCTCAATGGGCTACCCTGCTTTAGAACATGCCAGTATTACCGAAGTTCAAGACGCGGTTCAACGTGTCCTTTCCGCTGCAAAGGCAGCTGGAAAATATGCAGGCATGTTCTGTACCTCAGCTGAACAGGTCGAAGCTAGATACAAGCAAGGGTGTGAGTAATCGTAATCTCACTCCTACCAAACGTTACAACTGACTGCATTGTGTAAATAGTTGATTTCATGAATCTGGGTGCTGACGTGGTAGCTTTGGCCATGTGGAACGCGGCTGAACTAGAAAAGTTGAAGAATATTCGCATCTAAGTTTAGAAGCATGTACACAGAACAAATTGATATATGTAGACTACCGGATAGCAAATCAGAGTAGTACGATCATTGAATTATCTCCATTGTAGACGTCGACAAAATTGAACTTCGCGTTCATGAACTTACTGAGTCAAGCGTCCTAATGCCCCAATCAGAGCCAAGCATCGCATTACTGTTTCCATCCATCTCATTAATCAGCATGCGTGCGCTCTCTGCACCCGAAACTGGCAAACGCAACATCTTCTGTCCCTCTGGAGTAGGATATGGTATATGGCTAGCCAAAATTCCAGCTTGGAAGAGTGCAGTTGCTTGATCCCACCAGATATGCTCTGTGTTAGGAAAGGTTGTGAGCACATAGATGGCAGAATCTTTGGGAGATACTTGCCGTGATATAAACGGTCCCCTCGGATGTTGATGACACCCATCATGGGTATCTCCAAAAGTTTCCCGGTTGGTGGGACTCCGGGAAGGAGCCAGTCAACGACTCTGTCGTGGGTCAGCTTGAAGATGAATTCGTCTGATAAGATATTAGCATCCATGTTCATACTTGATTTAAGTCCCAAGTGACATACCCACGACACGGTCACTTCCGACTGTCCTGGAAACAGGTATCATGGTTGCATCAGCAGGGTTCCTGTGGGATGAGAGATACGAGACAGATAAATTGTAGAAATATCATGTAAGAGAGCAATGCATACGCAAAGATAAAATGGTCTCTGTAGAAGGCGCTGAGAGCCTTTCGCCCGACACCGCCCGTCATCTACGTAAAGGTTAGCTCACTGGGGGGAGAATGGCGTTGAGTGGAAGATTCCTACTGTAGGTACGTGGTTCACGTATGGTTCAGCCTGCAATAGGTTTTTTCACACCTGAAATCCCAACCAATAACAGGGTGTTCATCTTACCACCATCGTTCCCATAGTTTTGGCGACACTTCGTACTTCGAATTCAAAGTATGTGTGCTCTTCCCAGATGGCTTCAATGTCGAAAACAGGGCCTCCCAAAATCCTTCGTAGAAATTCCAATACACGACTGTGCGCGAGCGTCGCTTCGCCGGGTACATATTCGGCCGATTGAGGAAGGAGAAAGTATGGTGATTTGGTAAATCTGTGGGAGATGGTGGTGGCGATATGAGGGTGGTTGGCTGTGGGAGGAAGGTGGAGGTACGTAGGAACGGAAGGGAGCTTTTCAGGATTACCAATAGCCACAATACAGGACAGACGGGTATCATTGACTTGTTGGATTTGCAAAAGGACTTCGGAAACAGCATTTGGGTCGTATACTAAACATATTATGTAGCATAGCGCATACAGACTTATCGGCAGAAGCCGCGTGCATGAACTCACCATATACCGCAAATTTATCCCTGGTGTCAAGCTCTTCTAGAGACAACAAGGCATCGACGCCTTTCGTCAGAGCTTCTTCAATTGACCACCCTTCACCGCTAGTTACTCCGACAACTGCAAACCCTTCTTCAGCCCATTTTTGTACGGGTTCTGGATCCAAAGGTTTCCCTATATTGGGTTTGTAGGCGGAAGATGGCGGCAAAAACGCGATCATTCCTGGACCAGTTCCTCGACGAGTAAGGGGAGGTTGTAGATATGCATTGTTGCTAAGAGTTATGAGAGGAGACGAAGGAAGGGCAACCTCCAATTCGTCTGGTGAATCAGGGTCATAACATAGAGGGGCCATTGATGACGTGTCACATCAAGAATTGGCATATTTAGAGAGACCTGATCTGAAGCTTGAAGCGCTGAGAGCTGCTGAGAGATACTCGGATGTATCCGCGGAAGAGCGCGGAAGTAAGTCCGGCAATGACTACGGCATTTGTACTGCAATTGCTTTCCCGTTCCGTGGTGACCTCTTCAATGAAAATTCAGATGTCAAAAAGATTGTACATACGCTGAAGTTAACTCTGTTGTTATCATGACTCAAGTGAGTAACTATGGATGCGTTCTCATCAAGGCACTGTCCGTCGAGGTCAAAGAAGTCGCCTTCCCTGTCGTCGGGCGAGACGATGTGATGGTGAAGGTCGAATCTACCGGGATATGTGGTAGCGATGTATGTTGACTGACTTGTATTCTTTGATAAGATACTGAGCCAAAGGATACTCAGTTGCACCTGTATAATCACTTTGGTTTCGGAAAGGCCATGATGAGAAAACCCAATATTCTTGGCCACGAATCAGCTGGAACAGTGGTCGAGGTTGGACATGATGTGACCGATGTCGCTATCGGAGATAGAGTATGCATCGAGCCCACCATGTTCTGCAGAAAGTGGGTTCCCTCCGCTGTAAAATTATGCCTCACAGACTGATGTGCCTCGGTCAGATGCTATAACTGTAAAATCGGAAAGACTAACGTTTGTCGCAATTTCAGACAAGCTGGGATGGAACCAACTCCAGGAAGTGAGTGTGCTTAACCATACTTGTAGAAATTGAAGTTATAAGCGATCTTCGCAGCGTTACAACAGTACTACGTTTGTGAATCCGATTTTGTTGTTAAAATACCCGACTCTCTGTCTTGGGAAGAGGCGGGATGTATCCAACCCCTCGCTATCGCCGTTCAAGTAAGCGTTGGCTTTTAAGGAGAACCATTTTTCTGACTTACTCGACATCTAGGTGGCCAAGCGCGCGAAATTTGCAGCAGGACAAACGGTAGCAGTGTTGTAAGTACACCGGCACTCAAGTTAAACACCAGGCCACTTCGATTAATTGCAAATATTCTAGCGGATGCGGACCTCTGGGCGCTTTAGTAATGGCTACAGCCCGAGCTTATGGAGTTTCTAAAATTGTCGCCATTGATATCTCTCAGAAGCGTGTTGATTTTGCGAAAAGCATGTGGGCTAACTATAGTTTTATTTCCCCACCGAAGGAACTCCCCCAAGACTATCCAGATTGGGCCGCAGCATTCAAAAATCAGGCAATGAAGGATGCTGGTCTGGATCCATGGGGAGTGGACATCACTGTGGAAGCCTCAGGTGCCGAGCCTTGCATGCATGCCGGTATTGCTTTTACTCATCCAGGCGGAACTTGTAAAATATCTCTATTTATCTGTGTTTTCATCCTCACTTTGATTGCGTATAGATGTCCAGGCCGGTTTAGGACGTGCTATAAACTCTTTCCCCACTGTGGAAGTTGTGGCAAAAGAATTAGATGTTATTGGGTCGGTTCGATATACTGCAGGTTGCTTCCAGACAGCGATCGACCTGGTAGTCAGCGGCAAAGTTAATCTCAAGCCATTGATTACTGCAATCTTCCCCCTCTCCCGCAGCACCGAGGCTCTAGAAGCTGTTCGGAGGGGTGACGATTTGAAAGTGGTTATCATGAATCAGCAGTGACCATGTATCTATAGATTATTCCAATAAGGTTATCACAATTTTTCTTGGAAGATTACCATAAAAAGAAAGTGGTGGCGGTGAATTTGAACAACGGGATTTCCGAATTTCTCACCGGAAGACTTCCGTCTACCTTCTCTCTCCCGCGGCAAAATGTCCGAGCTCACTGAACAATCAGGCGAAGGAAAGACAGATGCCAGGTGATTATGGCCTTCAATCAGCCTTTTATGCTCCTCACGATACTAAATATCTACCTCATTGCTACCACAGTCGCAAGGTACAGGCCAGAGCAAGAGTATGGCGAGCATGTGAAGTTTGTCGTAAAAGAAAAGAAAGTTGTGTTGAATATTGAACTGTTTCTTACAACTTAAACAACAAATTCTCAGGTCAAGTGTAATGGCCAGGTATATCACGGCTCTGGCTGGTGCAACTTCCTGTATCTCAATCGATATGCCAAATAGGAACCATGCGCATACTGTGTCTCATCGGGCAAAATTTGCAGCTGTGCGTGGCGTCCCTATGTTATCGGTCTTTTCGGTCCTTACATATCTAGTCAAAGATATCAACGACAATGCTGCTTCAGCTCGACAGTGCGATCCTTCCAATCATCCCAAAATGAAACAGGATCCTCATGTTGTTTCCAGGCAAAGTAACAGTGTAGAGCTCCGGCTGGCTAAGGTTGAAGAGACGATCCTGAAGCTGCTTCCGATGGCACAAGCCTTCGAAGCCTGGCTCAGAGCTAACAATCAGCTTACAACTCCAGGCTTGCCGTGCGTCGTGTGCTCTTACAACAATCACGTTGTATCTAACTTTCTCGCCTCGTTCACTAGCTTCCGTATAGAACCTGATTCCACCATGTCCAATATTCAATCCCCAATCTCTCGTTCTCCGCCTGTAGAGGACCGCCCCTCGACTTCCACCCCGTATCGAGCGTCAAATGCGATCAAAGACCTGTGTGTCAATGATGTTTCCGAATCAAGTTACAATTCCCAATACGACCCCGATCTTCTGGAAAGCAGCGCGTCTTACGGACCTGAAAAATGGTCCGACAGATACTCTCATCTTTCAAAAGACAGTTACGGCCATCTCAGGTGTGCATATCTTGTACTTGGAAGTTCTACTTGTTCAACTATATCTTCAGGTACACCGGTGGTGCGGCATCTTTTATGCTAGTGGATGCACTTGCGTCTCTCCAAAATCAGGCTGCAATCGACGCATCATCAAATTCAACGCTGTCAGCGAAAACCGATATACAATTACCTTTTTTTGCCCCAGACAAGACATTTCGCAAGCAGCCAGCATTGTATGTTTTCCGATCATTCCAGAGGTTGAAAACGACTAAAATCCTCCACCAGGCCGCGTCCTGATGACATTGGATACCCCTCTCATGAGCTTGCAGACGAGCTTGTTGCCACATACTTTGCTAGCATACACCACACGTTCCCCATTCTACATCAACAGACATTTGTCGATCAATACATGAAAGCAATGGAGCAAAAAGCCAAAGGCAAGCCAAGTAGAGAACATGGTTTCCTGTCGTCTTTGTTTGCTGTATTTGCATGCGGGGCTTGTTTGATTGAGAAAGGTAGACCAAAGTCTGGTCAAGGTGAAGGAAATGAATTCCGAGGCTTCGAGTAAGGCCATACATTCTTCTACTGGGCACTTCACTAATGATCTATTCTAGTTTCTACGAAAAAGCACAACTGCTATTCTGGATGGGAACAGGCTCTTCACAAATCGAACAGTAGGTCATTTTTGGCACCTTTGCCAGTGGTCCCTATTGTTGATACCCATTCAACTAGTGTGCAATGCCTGTCAATCATGGCCATATGCAATGCGACGTGGAACAGTGAGTGTTTATGCTTCACTATCTTTGGTTTTAACGTCCAATTCAGCCCTTGCTCAAAGCTGGATCAACGTAGGTGGTGCTGTTCGACGAGCGCAAGATCTTGGCTTGCATGTGAGCTCGTGATCGTAAGCCTAGCAATGGTTTTACCACTAAATATGATCATAGCTTTCTGGTCGACACCTTCCCTTGACGCACTTTGAACGCGAGTATCGAAGGCGTGTATGGTGGTGTGTTTATGGCTTGGATCGTGTCCTCTCTATATCTCTTGGCAGGCCTAGTGGAACACACGAAGACGACTATGATGTTGACATGCGTAGGTCGTATTCCGTCAGTTCCATTCGTCTTCTCTGACTCTTTCTATATCCAGCCTCTGAACTAGATGATGCACAATTGGCTGCTCTCCGCGATGTGACTCTTCCGTCCAATTCCGTTCCTTCAAAAAAAACTTACATGACTGGATTCGTTGCGTGAGTCCTCCCGTCCATCTGAGTCAATCATAGGCGACTGAAGTGTTTGCATTTATAGGCTTCTCAAAATTTATGTCATTGCAGGCAAGATTATGAGATTTGTGCAGTCCGCCAAGGTCGAGGACGCAAAAAGTGAAAAAATGCACGAAAGTGTCATGGATCTAGACTCGGAATTAGACAACTGGCAGCACAATCTCCCACCCGAAGTCAAATATGCAGCAAACGATACTTCCAACCCGAAAATGTTTACCCTTTGTCTCATTGCTCACTTTGTGTACAACTCAGCCAAGATCAATCTTCGTGAGTACTTCCTGTTCTTATTCCTTCATGTTCTGATAACAACACAAAGATCGACCGTTTATTCCGGATCGTTTAACATCATCTAGCGATCATTCCTCGTGGACTCGATGCTTAGCTGCCGCTCGTTCTTGTACGTTGTCTACCCGTCTTCCTTTTTCTTCTCGTTCAACACGGTGACGAGCAGGTATCAGAATCGGTGAAATTACTCAAGAGGTCGGTATTTGTTAACGCCAACGACGTGTGCGTAATTTCTGATTCACTTATGACTGTTCCTAGATGCTTCCGGCGTCTCATCATCTTGCGTTTGCTGTGCAGTATATCACGGTAGGTGTTATTTTGCTACCCCGGTTCAGACATCTCACTCCTGTACAGCTCAGCGCTGTCCTTTTACTACGCTCAACAGCCTATGTGAATCAACCGGAACTGTTTTCAACTATCATATCGGATGCAGAAACAGCGGTGAAGAGTCTAGAGGGAATGGAAGGCATATTTCCAGCTTCAAAAAGGTGTAAAGACATTATTTCAAGCCTCCTTTCTGTCGTTCGAGTTAAACTGTACGGAGGCCCTTCAGCAATAGAAGCTCTACAAGCAACCCAGCGAATACAGGAAGAGCCTCAACAAGAGTCCCTGTGAGGGTTTCACTTGATTTATACCGTGGACCTGTGTTGAAATGGATATGTGTAGATCTGCTGGTGCTAAAAGAAAGAGGTCGGAGGATCCTGGTCTTATCGCATCATCTTCTCGTCAGCGTTTAGATGATCGCGGGTGGACGTCTGCGGGATATCACACTTCCTTTGACCGAAACACTGACAACGAGCGGTATGAGCAGCAGCACTTTTCAAATCTTATGCGCACGTCCAGCATCCGTACCCCCATGTCAAATGATATCAGCCTACCCCCAACTCCCAGCGACACTTTGCCGGGGCACGCGTTGTCCAACTTTCGCGGTGATCCTGCTCTCACACTGAACTCCGGAAAACAAGCTCTGCCATCTTTTGAACAAGTAGCAAAATCTCAAGGGTATACTGAATTACCGACACCGATCTCTCTCGACATCAATGCTTGGTCAACGGGTAGGAATCATAGTATCGATGAATACTCTGGTTATGATTTTCTCGGAGAGGATCTCTTCGCATTACTTGGTAGTGTTGTAAAACCTTCTGAGCAGCCTAGTCCTCACACTTTTGAGGAAAACGCACAGGCTTTGTGGCAAGCCTTCCACGGGAAAGCGGACGCACCATTTGCGACTTGAACCGGGCGATTTATTCTACACTTACATTCTATAATTGTGTATATCATATATCACGATATCTGCGTATTTACCTACCTACATAATGATCTAGTTACTGTATAGAACTTTGTGTTTATAGTTTGTGATAGTTTGGAATTTCCCCCTCAGTAAGAATTAGACGCGAATAAAGGCGCTTGACCATTTGTTGGTCTGTGCGCGCCTGGCGGACTTTCAACGAAAATCCAAGGTGGACAGCACAATAAGTCGCGTCAGATTTCGTTTCTTTCTTTCCCCCATTTCGAGACCTAATATACATCGTATTATCTATGCCAGGGTATCGCCTTGAATATGCTTCAAGCAATCGTGCCAAATGCAAGGGTATGCGACGTCATTTCAAAAGAGCATATTGATTTCCGTTGACTTTACTTTTCTCATCGTTTCTCAAATTTTCTAGGCCCGAAACCTTGCGCTGGTATGCAAAACTTGCCCTATAATGTTTTCTCTACTCATTTTCCTCAAGGTAGCACTCTCACGAAAGGTAGTCTTCGATTTGGTACCACAGTCGAGTTTCAAGGCAAACAAAGCTTGTAAACGCGTCTTTTCTCGGCGATAAAGCGACATTCCACTCACTGATGTCTCTATACCTAGCGCCTGGAGGCATTGGGGCTGCGTGACCTCGAAAGTGCTGTCCAATGTGAAGAGTGAACACCCAGAAGCGTCGGACGTCGATGGATTTGAAGACCTTCGCCCTGAAGACCAAGAGAAAGTGACCAAAGCTTGGGAGGTTGGAAATGTTGCAGACGAAGATATTCCCGAGACTGCGAGAAAGGCAGATGGAGATGGGGACGAGGAGGAGGAGGACGATAAGCCGAAAAAAAAAAGTCGTGCGACGAAGAAGAAAGCCGATGATGATGGGGAGGAGAAGCCTAAGAAACCTAGGGCCACCAAGGCGAAAGCGAAAGTCAGCGCTCATTCTGATTGACACAAGCCTTACATTGAACTCGATCTTAGAATGCGGAAGAGGATGGTGCTGGTGATGAAGAACCCAAGAAGGCAGAAAAGAAACCTCGTGCAAAGGTATGATTTTCTTTTTTGGGGCTTTTCTACGATTGTTTGAATCCGTCTTGATCTGTTTCCTACAGAAGGCTACAGGGGAGGAGGACAAACCAAAAGCGAAGAAAGCTGCTCCCAAGAAACGTGTAACCAAGAAGGTTTGCCCTCTGTTGTCATCCCGTATATGGCCCTCTTGATAACGCAATCACCGTAGAAGGAGGATTCTGACTCGGGCGAGGACTTTTCCAAGGACGTTGCTAAAGTAGAGAGAGGCAGTGATGAGGACGACGACGATGAAGAACCGGCCCCCAAGAAGAAAGTAGCCAAGAAGCCTGCAAAGCTTGTATCCAAGAAGAAGGCAGCGAAAAAGGTTTGCTCTTACGCATTCGATTGACTGTGTCTAGTAACAACCAATCTTATTTCCCAGGATGATAATGAGGATGGAGACGAAGATGCTGAGGAGGACCAGGAGGAAGGTACTAGTAAGAAGCGCAAGGCAAGTTATATATTGTGTATCCTAGTCCTCAAGTGTCTGACGCTTTCTACAGAAACCCGCTTCGAAAAGTGCTCAGAAACCAGCGAAGAAACCGAGAGCCACCAAAAAGGCAGCAAAGGTAGACACCGAAGAGGAGGAAGAGGAGGAATAGGTAAATTTCTACATACTTTGAAACACTGTTTTCCAATCCAGTTTTTGTTGGTCGTTCATAACTGCACCTGCTTTGATAGTCTTGTAAATTATGTATACACAAACTGATAACTTCTTGTCTCCTCAACCGCGTTACAACCTACCCTCAAGTTTGAACCTTATATGACGTCCATATCGGTGACGTCTGCAGTTCAAGTTTCAACGCTCGACCTTTATCGATTATCACCAAACGATGTCTTCTTTGAGTCGTTCCCAACTTCAATCTGCTACTGCATTCTGCGATGTATTTGCCCAGAAAAAGATTTGAATGCCATCCTATCCCATTTCAGCACCACGCACCAAGTTTCAGCTGTCGAACATGGTGAAAAGGCTTTGGCTCCGTTTCTGGGCAGGTCTTTTGAAGGTCTAGATGGTATTCGGTCGTACTTCGAGACTATTGCCGCTCTGCTCTCGTACGAGGACACCAGGTATGGGAAGACTCTGGCGTTAGCTTCTACCGAGACGTCAGTGAACCTTTCCGCAGGGTAAGTCGTAGTTACGAGGCAAGTTTATCAATCCATCGTTCTACATTAGGTCAAAGTGTCTAAACACAAAGAATAATTCGAGGCGATAGCTGTCGTGCGTCGGTGGGCGCCTAACAGCCTTAACTTGCTCTTCGCACGCGGCGCGGAATCATCCGCGGGTACCCGCGGCCGAATCAGCTGCTGTATTTGGGTGTACTCAAAACGTTCAATAAGATTGTGATAGGCAGAAACCCAGTTCCATACTTAAACATGCAAATCTCACTCGTCACTCCAACCTTCTTCTCCATAGCATTAACACTTTCTCTCATACATTGGACCTCTACTTTTCCGAAATGGTATCTTCGACGAACCCCAACTTCAAACAACTCCGCGTGGCAGTAATTGGCGGAGGTCTTGGAGGTCTCTCTGCTGCCGTCGCTTTGCGTCGTGCTGGTCATCTCGGTGAGTTTCCCCACTTGAACATTGCTGCGCGACATTCAAATGCGTTGTAAATTACCACAGTTGAAATTTACGAACGTCGCGACTTCAACGTAGAAGTCGGTGCCTCTATCTCTTGTGCCGCCAATGGAACCCAATGGCTGCGAGAATGGGAAGTAGATATTCCCGACATGAAACCTGTCATCCTTGTTCGTCCTGTTTCTGATTCTCTTCACCTGTCTAATGCTGAGGAATACCTTCAGATGAAGTTAGTAATGCGCGACTGGGAGACTGGAAGGATTCTGAACCAATACAACTTGGATAAATATGAGGAGGAATGGGGAAATGTCTACAACATGTTACATAGACAAGACATGCACGCTACTTTGCTCAAGACCGCGACTTCTCCGGAAGGCAAAGGAACGTCATGTATAGTGAAAATCGACCACATGTATGACCTTCAACGATTCATCACTGTGTTTTACTGATCGTGTTCTTTGGAATCTAGCTGCGAGACAGTCGATTCAGAAGCGGGGACCGTCACGTTCAAAAATGGGGTTACAGTCAAAGCGGACATTATCATTGGTGCAGATGGTATCCGGGTACGCTGAAAATCTGTTTTACTGTCAACGTTCTGACTGTAACGCTTCATTTAGTCTGTTGTTCGTGGCCAGATTGGGGTCGTACCAGACATGAAGTCGGCTCCGCAGACGTGCTATCGCCTTAACGTCAAAAAGTCAGTTGTTGACGAACTTGGGCTTGTGAAGTACTCTTATGAGCCAGCTATGTGAGTGACTATATAGTAAGACGCCAATTACTTACTGATTACGCATTTCAGTCAATTCTGGGGTGGTCTTCAAGGGAAAAGTGGTCGATCCAAATATTACAAGATTGTGATGTCGCCGTGTTCTGATGGAGAGATCGTTTCCTTCTATTGCAAGTATCATTCCCACACAGGCAATTTCCACAGTGATTCTCATTTCTAACTTTCAGGCTTTATGCCAACTGAATTAACAAAGCACCACGAAGAGGGTTTTACCTTCGCGGAAGTGCCAGTATCACACGTTATTGCCGGACGGTACGACGAACTAGACCCAGACTGCGTGAACCTGCTGAAGAATTCGGTCGATCGGATGCCCTGGCGTCTGTACGTCCACCAACCTTACGACGTAAGTGTCATTTTCTGCTCTCCCGCTCTTGTTTCCCTCATAAATCACTTATACTTATAGCGGTGGTTCGCGGGCAACACTTGCATTCTTGGTGATGCTGCTCATCCCATGATGCCCCACCAGTGAGTTACGTTTATGGCAAAAAATCTCTTCGTTGAGCTTTTTGAAAGGTCTCAAGGCGCGTGTCAGGCTATCGAAGATGCCGCCGCTCTAGGCATCATCTTTTCCGACAAGTACAACTTTACCACAGATGTTACCGCCGGATTGGCTATGTATCAGACAATTCGCAAGCCTAGGGCTACCAGAGTACAGTCTGCATCTGCGCGCGCAACAGAGAATCTGAACGAGAGGATTGGTTTCACTAGCTTGACACCTCATGACGCGTCCTTAGCTGCCGCAGAGGGAAAATTGACCAGTACGTACAGTGGCCATTTCTTGAGAGATGAACCAACTGACAGCGTAATTATCTATAGTCAATGAGATGAACAGCTATAAAATGCACAATCATATCGCGACCGAGGTGGACAAGTTAGGAGGTGGAATGGGCCCTACTATTGCAGTGATGTGAACGTAAATACAGTGCAGGTTCCCAGGAAAGTCTGTGGAAGAATGAATCACTCTACGTCTAGGGGCAAAGATGGTTGGGTTTGGCTTTTCTCTGGGTGCTGATCATGCTTTATTACGATATTCTGCGCTGATTGTATTTCCTTGTTCCCACTCCTTTCTCCGAGTTCTTTGGTCGGGTATATAACTAGAGTAAAGCACGGTCCCGTGGCACCATTTCTCATTGCGATCCATTCCAGAGTTACACTATGAACATATCGTACCTTTGTGCGGCCTGAATATATTCTCACTCTCTACTAGTATAACCACATCCGAGAGACCTGAAATTTTCGAGGCGTAGGATTCTTCGAAAGACTCGAAGCGATTTGTCCCCGTTTTTACAATATCCAGGCATTCGCGACGATGAACGAAAAAACCATAAAGATAGAAGATCGAGTCGCAGGAACTTTTTAACCATCTAGTAGTGATCAAATTGACATTTCCGGCGTTACAAAAAAAATCTCTGCTATTCTTCTGGATTATTCTTTAATTCTACTTGCCCTTCCTTTTATCAGCTCAGGAATCCTTCCACTCAAAGATGAGAAAGCTTTCCGAACGGGTCGAGGGAAGGCCTGCCATACTGGTTCTGCAAAGGAGATATTACATATATGTTACGCAGGGCAGTAGAACCAATAGACAAGAACTTACTACACCCCCGGGCTTATTCCCCAAAATTACTTCAATCTTCTCCAAAATCTCCGGGGTCAGCTTTGGAATAACTTCAATGGCCTTGAGATTCTCTAGGAGCTGCTCTGGCTTTGTGGCACCAAGAATGACAGTGGAAGTGTTTGGGTTTCGTGCAACCCATGCTAGAGCGAGGGCGGAAGGTGTGGTTTGAAGTTCTATATGCAGATAAGATCGGATAGAGTCATGATCGTTGCCATGAGAGCTTAGGCAGACACATACCTTCCTTGGCCAACTTTGTCAACTCTTTGACTTTCCTGATCTTCTCTTGCCCTTCGGGACTCTGCAACTCCTTCAAGGTTCCAGAGAAGAAAGACTTCTCCACGTCAAATCTCGAACCCTCCGGGATACCATCATTGTACTTCCCTGTGAGGAGACCGGAGGCAAGAGCTGACCAGACGGTGGTACCAATGTTGTATGACGAATACATTTTGCTATGATGGGGGCAGAGTTAGAATCGGTAAATAAGTGATGCACGACCAAAGAAGGAAAGGGAAAGGAGGGGGGACTCCGCCTCCTTGGATGAGAAAACCAATGGAGAACTAACGCGTATTCTTTCTCAGGACGCTCACGATGGAACATGCTAAAGGAATGCATTAGTACTAGACATGATCAGTATGTACAACAAACGTACTTGTGCTGGCATTGTTCGGCAATGGGGGGAATGAGATGAAGCTTATCGGCAATGTCTATGAGGCAAGTATCAATACACGGAACAATGACCATGATTGAGTACTTGCGATATGCTTCTTCAATTTGTTCTGATGACCACTCTGACGTCGCCTGAGAAGTTGATTACGCAGATCAATGGCGAGCACAGTCATACAAGATAGAATGTACCCAGTAGAATGCCTGCAAGAGATAACAAAAATACATGAGCGATAAATAGAGAAACGTCTGAAGGAAATTGAAAGTACCCAGCCTTTTTCAATAACGTAGTTGAACGCCCGAACGACTAATCAGTCTCAGTCAGTACCACGCATTGCAAAATTGTCTGTCACTCGACACACCCTCTTCCATAGGAACATTAGTATCTGCCTATAGGGGAAAATACTCAGAAGAACGCAGGTAGGTGGGAAAGATACTATTTTACTCTGTGGGCAAAGATCACATCAACGTAATCCAACTGGAGGCGTGCAAGACTCTCTTGGGTTCCTTCGATGATACTGTTCGCATGAAGGTTTGAGAAAATCGACCGCCAAATATAAGATAAAAGTTAGAACTCACTGCTTGCGAGAAAGACCACCGTTGTTCGGCCCTTCCCTCGTTCCCCAGTACAACTTGGTAGTCACGACGATGTCGGAACGACGCCAACCTAGCTCTTTGATGACGCGTCCCCTTTGTGTAAAATTCATGAGCCTGAGTTGAAGACGCCTTATTACACTCACATCTCTTCTTCTGACTTTCCTTGACTGTACACCTAAAACATTCAATCAATTTCCCTGTTTTTTTTTTCGTTAAATGTGTAAGAAATTCATGCCTCAGCTGTGTCGAACATGTTGATTCCATTCTCAAACGCGAGTTTCATGATTTCCTACGTTTAGAGCATGGATTCAGTATGTCGTAAAATATCATTTATCAAGATCATGATGATGATAACCGACTAACCTTGCATGGGTCTCCAACAACCGATTTGCCAAAAGTAAGCCCTGATCAATGATCAATCTTGATCCTCATTTATCTTGACCACAGACTGGAATGAACGTACATCCTCCCAAAGAAAAAACAGGGACTCGCAGGCCGCTAGGGCCCAAGCGCCTGAAGGGCATGTTCTTGGGATCGAAAGTGGGGGGAGTAGACATCTTGCAGAGAACGTTGGGGAAAGAAGCGAAGTGAACTTTTTCTTTTTATATACGCTGGCCGATTCGACTTTGTAAGGGACTTGAATGAGAAAAATCGACCTTATCAAGCAGCTGATTAATTATGACCTCAATGATCAATAAGCCTCATCGACAACAACAAACGAAGCCCCGAAAGTCGAAATTGGGGGAAATTTTCGCTCTCATTCAATAAGAAGAGGAAATGAAAGGGATTGGCCCTTCCTACGAATGTTTTGGATGAATAGTTGATGGGCACACTTAGCAACAAAGGCGTGGCGTGTTCAAGAAAGCGCGCGATTAATTTGGATGGAAGCATTGCGCACGGACCTTGACAATTTTGGTCGTCTTCCATCATGGCATATAATAATCTTGTCGTAACACCGTGTATCTCTCGTACTTCAGAGCTACCATCACGACGAACACTGGACGAAAGTTCATCTGTATCTTTGGAAACCAAATCGATTTTCTCTATATCTGCAATCTCTGCGATTTCGACAAACAACTCAGCAAATTCTGCTTCTTCTCCGACAAGATCAACTACTCCAAACACCAGTAACATGGTGAAAACGCCTCTCAGTGATGTCCCAGAGCACGGTCCTTTTACGCCCACCTCGTCAGATACAGCACTACCAGCTGTCCATCACAATAACCATCACAGTCCAAATTCGCCATATTTTGCAGGCGGTTCGTTATCGTCAGCTAGCTCAAGTGCCACTCTAGGAAGTGGAGGAAGAGAGAGTAAAAGCGGTAGCGGGAGAAGATCAGGTTCTTCAAGAAAGGCTGGCAGTTCCTCTTCGAGCTCGAGTTCCCGCCGCTCTGCGACCGACGCGTCCTCGACGACTCGGACAACATCTTTAAGTCGTACAGCATCGACATCGACCTTAACTGCATCTCGTTCAACGCCTCGGTTGGCTCATTTGCATGAAAAAGACGTTCCAATCGCGTCAAGCACGATTATGTATTGGTCAAGGGCACCTGTGTATGGCGCATGCCCGACAAGAACAATGCGAGGGCATACCGTAACCCTCGTCGATTCAACTGCATGGGTTTTTGGGGGATGTGATGATAAAGAGACAGCGAGGGACATATACTGTTTCGACGTCGGTGAGTCTACGTTCTTTCCTTTCATCATCATCGTTTCCATCAATCCTGACCGAAAGCCAATTAGAAACAATGCAATGGTCACATCCTATCACAAATGGCGATCTTCCTCCACCCTCTCGTGCCCACACCGCCACCCTCGTCGATCGAAAAATCTATGTATTTGGTGGCGGGCAGGCCGCGTCTTATAGCGATTCCGTCTACGTACTTGATACTGTTACTCGCAAGTGGACAAAGCCTATTATCAGTGGTGCTATCAGAGACCCAAACACTGGAGAAGTTATTGGAAGTGCACCTGGTCCTCCAGGCTCAGGTGGCAGCAACCACAGCAATGGTACTAATAGTCGCTCGAGCCCTATTTCCTCGACCGTTTATGGCGAAATTCCTGCTCCGCGACGTGCTCACACTGCCGTGTACTATAACGGCAAAATCTGGATGTTTGGAGGAGGCAATGGGATGATGGCGCTGAACGATGTCTGGACATTGGATGTGTCCAAAATGATATGGGAAAGAATGAATATTCGGGGTAGAGACAGCGCCTTGAGTCCCGAGGACTATCATGATGGTGGTAAAGGTGGGCGTTACCATGGATTGGGAGGTATACCTAGTCCTCGAGGCTATCACACTGCGAATTTGGTGGGAAATATGATGATTATCGTTGGAGGAAGCGATGGGAAAGATTGTTTTGCAGAAATTTGGTGCTTAAACTTGGGCAAGTTCTTGTTTTTGAAGCTATCGCCCCTCACACTAAGATACTCCTGGATTTTGAATTTTTTGCCCTAGACACCCTCGAATGGACACTTCTCGACCTTCCTGAGTCGCACAAACGGCTTTCGCACACTTCCACCCAAGTTGGCTCGTACCTTTTCATCCAAGGAGGACATAACGGCGGTGAATACATCAATGACATCCGGTTCTTCAATCTAGGTGAGGACATTTGAGTATTAGTCTGAATATACTCATTTTTCTTCCGTTTGTAATCTCGTCTTCTCTCAGTGAACCTGCAATACGAGCCTCGCCCAACCGCCGGAATTCCCCCTTCTCCGCGTGGATATCATTCTGCTATTCTTGCCGACTCTCGCTTATGGGTTTTTGGTGGCTACAATGGAAGTCAAGCGTATGACGATGTGTTTATAGCGGATTTAGCTGGCGGAAGCTATCTACCGCAGGTTACGAGTTTCAGTGTGGAAGTCTGACTTGCACACTGGGACTTGGAACAGTGTACTTCTATATCCCTGCACAATGTTATCATAATATCTACATTTTACACCTCAATAATTCTATACTATGTAAGTACTGATAAAAGCGCGTAGACAAAGGTAATATCTGGTAATATGTACAGCATCATGACCATCTTTATCGATGGAGGGTTATCCTGATTGGGAACAAAAAAATTTTACTTTCACGTTGTTCATCCCGTTTTCATCCGTTTTCATCTCATCTATCATCTTGCACGTTCCCATTGAAAGTCCTTGTGCAAAGGTAAGCCTCTCTTCAGGGCATTATGAATTCACATAGACTCATACTAGTAGACAGATGCATACACAATCACAAAACAGAACATAGTTTATGATGTAGAATAGAGAAAAAACGAGGTGATTTTCAGTTCTTTGCTAAATCCTCAAGCAAATCGAGGACCATCGCAAGAAGTTTGACTGGTTTCCGGTGCCCAACTGGGGGTTAAAATGAGGCGTGGATTCGGTCTCTCGATAGTCCGATTAAAACTTCGTAGAATGGTTCGCTGATGCATTTGTTCCACTATTGAATCGCATGGATCATACACAGAACGAGGTGTGGACCAGACCTTATGTTTGAGCTGGAAGGTGGTCTCAGGGACTCCAGAAGGCTGGAATGAAAACAGGGGACCGGTTTTTCAACGAGATAGGACACCATCGGGCTTGAATGACACGGACTGCTGAGTGGGAGGGGGGCTCACCCGCTGCGCGTGATACCTGTGTTTGTTATTTCTATCCTGGAAATGAATATTAGGTGCCCTATGTTGAAGAAAACTTAACGGGCAAGGGACAAACTTGTTCTCGAAGATGCGGACAGCGGATGTACGTCCCTGTGGCTCGTACACACTTCGGGGTGGGGTGATTCGAACCTCGTATCTGTGCTCTGACGGATCGAAGAACATTCTTCCGGTTCACGAAAAGTATCTGGTCTCATATCTTTCTTGTACTTGGCAAGCATAGGCATGCGCGTCGAAGTAATGTGGCTCGACGGGAGTGGGTGTAGGAGAGGCCCTTGTCGAGTGCGATCTGATTGAAGCAGGCGAAAGCGATGGAGCTAGCTGAGGCCCATAAGCATCGGTCGACAGAGGTAGCCATGGCGTCGGCACTGGAGTCTCTTTAGAACGTTTATGAACGGGACAGGCCCGGGAGCGCCATCGGTATAACCTGAGATCTGTGAATCATCACGGGTAAGTCGTCACACTTACTTCCACATTGCAATAAGCACCGGTCGTGCTGAGTCTGGAAGTGTAAGAGACGGGTGGGTTTCGAAGAAATTGGCAAAGCTTTTCCACAAGTACGTCTATTCTATACTCTCGAACAGTACGAGAGGGCCAACACCCGCCACCACTGACTGATAGGCTAACGACTGTCTAGAATTCTAAATCGATGAGTTATCATCCGAAATGCGGAGCCAGCACGCAGGTAGAATATGCAACCACCACTGTGAATCTAGTTAGGTTACCTGTGTTTCTAATTTGTCGGATTTTTTGGATTCTTGTGTCAACATGTTGAATCTAACGGTCGGTAAATCTTGGTCTCGAATGAATGTCGCTAATCCTGTGTCAATCTATCGGTTCTTAGCAGGCTATGGTGGGGCTTGCAATGATTAAGTGGTGTTAGTGAATACAAAGCATTGTCTTTTGTAGCAATTATATTCACCCAGCCTCAAATGAGCGTACGTTGACACGTCTGGACTGCGTGATCTAGTTAATGTTATGTGCGCCCATATTCGACTGCTACTACTATAACGTCGGAAGTTATAATGGAGGAAAAACACAGAGTTCATGAAAGTTGTATTCACTGATATTGAACAGAACCCTCCCCCTACCAAATGTGAAAATAAATTAAAAGGATTGACAGTGAAGCTGGTTCGAGGTGCACGGGAACATGAAAATATGCATTCTCTCTACCGCATAGACCTCGTGGTATCCGAATCGTCCCCAATATTAGCCTCCTTCATATCTGCCTCGTCCAGATACTTCGATGGCCTGTACAACCTCCTCATCCACGACGCAATGCGCTGAGTAGGCGCTGGGCCGTCATACGGTGTGACGATGACGGGTGTGAGGACTACACCATGGCCGTTGCCATTGTTGCCACTAGTCTGCATAAAGGTTTGAGCAAACTCTGGTTTTCTGTGTTGCTGTCTGTATAGTCGGAACCACATCCCGAAAAATATTAACGCAGCTAAAAACCCAAGTACACCGATAACCTCGCCGGCAATGGCACCTGACTCAGATGAACTAGAGCTCGTTGAGGATGAAGGAGAGGTGGTGGGTGTGGAGGATGCGGATGGACACGACGCGCTGTGTGAAACAACATAGGAAGATGAGCCCGAGAATGGCATTATTGGGGACCAACGAACCTTGGTGTGGCCGAAGCCGAGCTTTGATAGATACAACGAAGTCAGCTGGATAAAGGAATAAATAGGGGGGAACTGGACTCACGATGAACTTGTGCCCGAAGAATTAACAGGAGTAAACAAGTTTCCAGTATAGAAAGGTTGAGAGGTGGCCGTCGAGGTGGAATCATTGCTTTCCAAACAGTTAGTTTCGTAGATTTATACTCAAGGGGACCCTACGTACTACGCTACTGCTTGAAGGAAGTGCGGTCTGGAATGTTGTACAAATTGGATATAAGATGAATGTTTTCAATTCTGATTCAAGGAACTGAAAAACGAACCCTGCTAGCTGAAAGGAAAAGCTCACTGAGCCTGTTCCCGACAGCACTCCGCCTATCTGTGTGGTTCCATTGGCATAGACATTGCGTAGGAGCCATTCAGAGGGGTCGCTGGATCCTGTAACATAGCTTATGGTTGTTGTTTCGCCTAGTGTAATGGTGTTTTCCAGGGTGATTTGAAGGCCCTTCGTGAATCCAATATAGCGGCTGAGTGTCAGACTTGAGGATACAAAGGAGCGATATAGATGAGTAAAAACTCTTTGGAGGTTCATGGTCAACTCACAACAGCGAAAATAGAGAAACCAACATGGTGCTAGCAGATTTACACTTCTGGATTGCCCCCTAGTTTCGTTGAGTGATAAAGAGTGTCAAGAGTTGGATTAAGGAACTCGAAGGTGGGAGCCAAGCTGAACCAGGGCATTCTGATGCAAAATTTCGAAAATATGATGGACCTATGGAAGGAGATGGTGGCCGGCGGGATGCAGTAGCAACATCAATTCTAAAATTGCCCGACGGTCGACGAGAGTACCTGGAAGATCTTGTATGATAGATATACTTATGATCTTATACGATTCTGAAGAGTGAAGAGTGAAGATGTGATGTAATGGGTCGTACAAGTTACATGGATGACTCCCCATAAGGATTATTGGACAGTTCATTTTTCCAACCATCCTAAGTGAGACGGATTCTGAGCAGTACAGGGAGGCATCTGGACCCCTCCCTAGATGGTTCTGCACTATAGCGTATCAACTGTGCGTCTGTCGCATCAGACCAGCTCAAATATCATTGGGCCAATGCTTACGGGATGAGTAATCTGAAGTCATTCAGTGTAAGTATGCATCTTGAAGACTTGATGCTACTGTTGCCCAGTCCTCAAAGTTCAGTGAGAATAGATCGGGTCCGGGCCACTCCCTTTCCTATGCTTCGAGTACCTTTTTTCCATTTACCGTTTCTCACCGTTTGAATGTTCCTCTCATCTACGATACACAGATGCAGCGACTCGATCCTCAGCTGCCGTGCTCCATAATTCGACCTCGAAGTAACCGGATGTAACCTAACCGTGTGTATAAAGTACCTACCCAAATTCGTATACATCATCTTCAGATCACACCCATCCACGACACCTCTTCGCGCCACAAAAGCATTCACTAGTTCCCTGCGGTCGCATCTCCTCCCACTTGCGCGCCTTCCCTTTCTTCGGTAACGGGTTACCGGCATGATAATCCACAGTCATTTCGGTACCCTTTAGTATATCTTCCAACGCGAAAAACACGAGGCGAGGAATATTTTGTTCAGGAATAGTATCCAAGACGGCTGTATATACGGCGAGGTTGGGCAGGCAGGAGTGACTAGATGTTTGTGCAATGTGAGTGAAAGCAGCATGGGTAAAATTTGGGCACGACTTACTTCAAGAATCGTGTCCAATTCCCACATTTCCTCGCATCGATACTATACATCTGTAGATTTGGATCCGATTCTTCATCGTCTTCTGCGGGGTCTCTTCCATCCAAGTCGAACACATATGTTCCGTATTCTCCTTCAAGTTCATTGGCGGTTTGACGTTGGATTAATTCACTATGTAGGATAAAAGTTGATATTGAGTACAGTAGAAGCACAGTACCGAGAGTCTAAGAAGACAATGTATAATAAATGCTCATAAAACCTGAAGAATGATACCCACCCAGTGTAGCATCCCAACACAGTTCCCCTCTTGACATTCTGCTCCGCGCATCGGACTCCCCATCCTCTCCCTTTATCTTTCCTAGGTTCCTCGCTCCCGCCGTGGTCGTCCACCCCTTCTGATCCACTTCTCGTCTCAGATTCCGTCTTGAAAATCTCCACAGGTATGCTCCGCGGTCGTTGCGCGACCCGATTGCTACATTCGTATAGAGTGCATTTACAGTATTGGTTACACTCGATAACTTCAATGCGCGGGTTTGAACGAGAGGTGAATTTGAATAAACCCTATGCAAGTATAGGATGCGATTAGCGCAAGTTCGAACGAGCCAGTGTCTGGAAGAGAAGAAATCGGCTCATCGTGAAAATCGCATACCTCATCCGTATAAGCCCTTATATGGTTCCCGGCCTTATCCACTAGTTCCGAAATCCCTTGACATCCGCATAGACTAGAAACATCACAAACGTTCTGTAAGGTGCGGATGTGACCAGAGTCTGATTTTTCCTATACATGTAAGATAAAGGAGCATCAGTCAGGTTATTTGCAGAGCAAAGCTTGATTTCATCAAGCCTGGCTTCTTTAAATAATGACCTTAGCTTTCCCTTTGCCTTTCGGGGTGTCTAAATCCGATTCCGTGCCTCCGAACAGCATCTCTATATCAATATCGTCATTTATGTCCATATCCACATCCCGATCCGACTCTGCGCCACAGCCGCATTGGAGAAACATTCCTGGGTCTGGAGGTTCAAGAAGCTCCTGCAGATGAGTTTTGGGTTTGCTGGATAATTGTTCAAGTGGAAACAGAGTGTTAGAATTACACTCGGAGCAGTACAGAAATAGTGGGGAAAGGTGATTAAATGGAGAATAACACGTACGCTTCCAGGTATGTAAATTCGCCCTCCCTCGAGTCCGTGTCCAGCCCTACACCAGGCGGTCCATCCTCCTCATCAACCTCGTTCACGAATGTGATTGATGCAGCACCAACTTGGGCAGCAGCTTCAGTCCAAGCGAGAGAAAGAAGTTGAAGGCGGCTGAGAAAG
>MU795161.1:0-47713 GCA_027886305.1 Lentinula aff. lateritia
CTCTGTCATTATCTTGGGACCAGTCTGTCCCCGCTCTGATCAGTTGCTCCGCCTCTACCGCTTGCTCCGTCGTCCCGCTCTGCTGCTTACCCCGTTGCTCCGCTTAGTCACCCCATCCCTGACGCTTTGTGACATAAAGACCAGTACAACGTGCTCGCTCTCTCCCTCCTCGCCTTAGCACTTCTTCTTGTACATACTGCAAGTGTATGCTTGATGACGAACAGCTCATTGGGTTGCCATTCGGGGATAATCATATCTGGTTCAACAATGTCTGGAAATTTCCTTGTGGACACCAAATCGACCTACACTGTCTTGCAGAATATCTCAGCTTTAGGGTCAAACGGAGTCTAATCACAGGTCAACTCAATCATGTTCAGTCTTTCTGGTGAATCGAAAAGACATAGAAATGTGGTGCATCTACATGTACTGCAACATTTCACACAATTTGCATTGGGATGGAGACATGTTTCTTTGTATCAAGAGAAGAGCTTCCAATTCAGCAACACCCAGTTGGTTTGCATATGAGCGGTGACCATGACATCCAATTATTTTTGGCAGCATTGCACTGTCCAGGGGCATATTTTGGTCTTAATTCTAGTTTATCTGATTGCTTTGTATCTCTTCCTAAACCCATTCATCAGTTGAATATTCGGTAAATTATGTTTGTTATTTACACCCAATTGTTTACAGTACAATTCACCAAAAGCATCTGTTTCCACAACCTAAGACTTAAATCATCTTATGAGAACAAATGAGAATTACGACCAATAATGAGGGTCAAGCTGCCTGGTGGTTCCAGGTGGGAGGAAAATGAATGTCGACAAAGAGTAAATGAATCGTTCGGAAAGTGATTTGGATGGCTACATATAGATAATGAGCTCTCTCAGATAAGCTATTCAGCGTAAAAAACGGGTGAAGACTTACCAAGATATGGGGCAACCTGCCTGGTGGTTCCAGGTGGGAGGGGAATGAATGTCAACAGGGAGCAAATCAATCGTTTGGAAAGCGATTTGAACAGTTACATATAGCTAATGAGCTCTCTCAGATGAGCCATTTAGCGTAAAAAACGGATGAAGACTTACCAAGATACGGGGCAACCTGCCTGATGGTTCCAGGTGGAAGGAAAATGAATGTTGACAAGGTGCAAACGAAGCATTTGAAAAGCGGTTTGGATGGCTACATATAGCTGATGAGCTCTCTGAGATAGACTATCCAGTGTGAAAAATGGATTAAAAGTCACTGAGATACGAGGCAACCCACCCTCTTGGTTTCAGCTTAGAGGAAAAGTGAATGTCGACAAAACCTGTATAATACAGAAATTGATTGGGAAGTCTAAAGCAGTTTATTACCTGTGTCAGATCAATTTTTTAACATAAAATGAATACAGATACTTACCAGAGTACAAGGCATCTGCCTCCAAGTTCAGCAAAATTGAATATTGATGAGAGGGTCATGAGGGAAGCATGTGAGAAAAATGCAGACACGTGCACAGGATTGCAATACTAAAACGTCTTGTATGGCCAGAGCAACGTCTTTTTTAACCCATTGGAAGGATTTACGTGAATTTTTTCAGTGGCAGAGAAAGAAAGAAAGACGTTGCAGTAGGAAACTGCAAGACGTTATGTTTACAGTCAGTTGGGATCAATTACCTCAATCTGTACATACAATGCAGTGTGACGAACAATGGAATATATACAGAATATATAACTATACAGTTATTTCTCCCTCTTTCCTTTATTCATCGTACTTTTTTCTGCACGCTTACAGATACCACTGTGCTCATTCATGAAATAGCTACTATGGCTCCTGCAGAATCATTATCTGAGCTCTCGGGGTCCTCCTGGCTTGCCTCAGCAGTCAAGATGAAGACAGCTGGGATGTTTTCGGCTTTGATAGGGTATGCATGCATCTCAATTACATTCTTCTCTTTCTATTTCTACCATTCGTGCTGTCTGAAAAGTCTCTGGAGCTTCAAGCACATTGTACATCTACCAAGATGGATTTGCTCCCGCTCCTCCGCTTATCTAGTGGGGCCAAATAATTGCTGGAACTCTTGCGCATGCCCGACGGGCGAAATCCGAGAGACCGGGAGATTCGGGGCGAACGAACAAGAGATGAGATACAGCTGTCACCAGTCACTGATCAGGTCACTGATCGTCACTGTGACTGGCTACGTCTCTTTCCCGGTCGTAAGCTTTACTTCTCTCTGAGTATAGACAATAAAGTCACGCCCGGTTGACAGGCCCGGGAAAAATTGATCGGATTTTGACGATGCTCATTTCGGCCGAAATAGCATCGTCCGTCTGAATTGCAATCACGTTACTGTTGATTTCGTTCTCACCCATGGATTGGCCGGTCGCTTGCCCGTCGTTTCGCCTGTCCCTCTCATTTATTTTACCTCCGTTCAAACTATTAACGCTCGGCGTCCCTTGCAGTTCGATCGACAATGGTGGCGCTGCCGCTCCCGCCGCTGGCTCTTTGGACTCGCTCATCGTCTCCGCCTCCAACAACCTCGATCCTCAATTCCTCATTCTCCTCCACAAAATCCTCAGCTCGCAATCTCTTGCGCTTTCCCTTCTTGCATTACGATCTCAACAACTTGTGGGTCTCATGGAGATTGACAACACCTCGTCGGCTCCAACAGACCATGTCGCTATCGAATTGGAAGGACAGACTATCGAGGTTAGGTATCCTGCTGAACCTCAGCCCCTGAACTCCCTCATTTTCCCTGGCGAGTATACAGACGGCGTCATGCATACTGTGTACAAAGATATGTGCGTATCATCCCTTCTGTCATAGTATATGTCCATTAACCATAAATACAGCAACAATCTGAAACGAGAGGCACTGCTAGCCCTCTGTAAACAATATTCGCTCGGGACTTTGGGTAATAAGTCGGTCTTGAAGCAAAAGCTTATTGGCTTTAGTGAGAACAAAATACGGTGGCCAAGGTGTGCCACATTGAAAGTTTTCTCAATAATAACTTACAGCTGACATGTTTATAGCCTTATCCATGGTGCCCGACGCGCTCATCGTGGCGTCCGCGATGGTGGTATCACTAAAAACAAACCCAAGCCCAAGGACAGTTCCGTTGCCTCATCCACCACTGTCAAAAAACTCAAGCCATCAGTCATACGGCGAAATGAGCTGTTGGGGCTTCCGCTCAATGCGCCACTTGGCAGCCAGCTTTTCGATACGCAACGGTCAAAAGACACGCGGACACTGGAGGAGAAGGCTGAGCTACTTCGTTGGGTGAGTTTTCTACATTAGAAGTTCAGGAGAGAGTGGGTGGTACGGTAAGTAGCAGGCATCACTCTTTCTTCCTAATGTTTTCATTCTTCTTGAGCAGGTAATTGTGACGGAGTCAATACGTTCAATGAACGAACAGATCGCTAACCTAACTGCTACAATCAACATGCTTGTAGTTGGCCTTCCGACGCTGCCACCGTTACCAGCTACAGTCCTTGCACAACTACAAATTCAACCCTCGATCCCTCCTGCTCCGTTTTCATCTGGTAAGTTCTTAATACTGCTCTACCTGAGTTGAATGTTAACTGTGTCTTTAACAGCTACTTCGAGCATTCAAACTAATAGGTTCTCCCTGGGACAGCAAGTTCATCCTGTCACGAGCTCCCAATCTGCTTGCTTTTCCCTGGTCCATCAAGTTCATCCCGTTACCCCTGACCCCATCCCATTCCTCTCACCGCCATCCAAAACGCCTATGACTACTGGTGCGTTGGCCTCAAATAGTACAACCGCAACGTCAGCAACCCCTACCAATGGACTTGTAATAGCTGGAGCTATGGAAGAAACAACTTTTAGCCTCGCTATCGGCCATGGGCAAATTATCAGGTACAAGTATAGTGATATCCGTGAACCCCGCCAAATCTCCTTTGCCACCAACATTGTTCGGCTTGACCACGTATGGGATGACGAAAGCCTCAATTGGGATCCTATCGATTGCGCCAGGAATCTTCTACAGATAAACGGTACAGTGATTGCACTCCGGTACTGGCAGACGGTCTTCAGTGGTAAGAAGAACAGGGTGTGGTCATGGTTGAAGAAACTCTGGACTGAGTGGAAGGTAATTCCGTCTCATCTTCATAAAATAATTTTTTTTACTAACCTGTTTGTGCAGTATGTTGCAGAGCGTTACCGTTCTCGTGACCCTGAGGATTTTTGGCAAGAGTTTTCCTCAACCAATGGTGAACATTTCCACTGGAAGGCTATCACTGATCGGTTACGGGAATTGCGTAGTGCACAGGACGAGAGGCTTGTGGATAGGGCGAAGGCTGAGTATGGGGACCGTTTCTCTCAGGTCTTTGTGAACAACCGAGGCAAGGTACTCACAGATAAATCGGCCATTGCATGCTGTTACCTTGCTGAGCTTGATCACCAATTGGTATAATGCATCTATGATTTACTACGTTTACTTTGAATACATTCTTAATGAAAGAAAGATATGAATTACAAGCTACAGTTAAGCACAATGACAGGAGCGGTTACAAGTAGGACAGACAGTAGTGGGTGCCCGGTGCATATTAAAAAAGTCATCGCGGTCAACGTGAGGGTTATCGTTCCAGGATATGAGATATTTCACAATTGTCAGGTGTGTAAATTCCTGACTCCATCCCCCCCATTCACAGATTTGCCGCAGAGGCCAGCGACGTTCCACTGATAACCACTGGCATCCGCCACGTCGGAACGAGTGAGTTCCATAAGGGACAAAATCCACGCCGATATCAAGGAGATTGTTTCGAAACAACTCAAGAAATTGTTCAGACGTCTGATGGTCTTTGAGAAACAGCCAATGAACAAGCAATGGTGTACTTACCATTGGTTCATTTTCCTCAGCAAGACGGTCACCAGCACGGATTTTACAAAACAAATAGCCTTCTGTCAAACCAGAGAGAAGTACCCATCTTGAAAATGCACGAACAACGCATATATGCTGGTATTCTTCTGGCATTTCATACCAGACAAATGGCTTGATATCTAAGGGGTTATTCAGGGAGACCGAGAAGATCAAATAGCTTATGAACTTGCCTCCAAACTGACTGGTTTTTCGGAATGGAAGACGAAGCGTAAGTTTTGTTTGTCCAGTTTTAGGATTTGGAGAGACTGAAATGTCTTGCATTTGGATCTTGAGCAATTCGTCAACACGAAGTAAGCCACAAAAGGCTAGATTGTAGCCAAGGTTCAACAGAAAACGGGCATGGGCTCCAAGCCGTCCTTTAGGGGCTTTGTGAGATGAGAAAAAGAAAGCAGAGGATTGGTGCCGATTGAAGTGATATAGGCGTTCGAGCAATTGCTATGTAAAGTAGTTAATTAACATGTATTAATGAAATCGACACTGCACATACAGATGTGACTGCTCTTGCACTAGTTGCAGTTTCTCCTGCGCATGTCTGAATGAAAGGTCAAGTAACTAGAGGAATAGAGCTCATGAAAACTGACTTTTCGACGCCGGAGACTAAGCATGTAGCTAGAAACAGTTTCGGAAACAGAGGGGTTTCCAAGCATCTTGCCGGAAATTTCACTTTGGTGCCAAGCTTGCATGCCTAAACCGTGGATTCGCCCGAATCCAAAAGTTGCAGCTGCTCTCATCTTCTGAGCATGCGCATAAGTGGAGCGTTCCATATTTGTTGCGATGGGGGTACCATTGAGATTGATTTCATCACACCTAAGAAAGATTAATCCAAGAGAATTATGACAGACTCAATTCCTACGAGTGCATGATCCATGCCACTATGTACACTGCTGCTTGAGGATGAGGGTTATCACAAAAAAATTGGGTTCCATCCGTTATCATTTGTTGTTCAACAAGGAATATGTTGCATTGCTTCATTAATCTACAGTGGTTTCGATTATCAGCAAGATAGAGCTAGCACATAATCAATACGCACCGGAGATATTCTTGGGATGTCTTTTCAGAAACGCCTTTCGAAACCTCACGGACTGCATCACTGAGCCCTGACAGGTCGACCTCAACTTGGTCGTGACTCTCTTCCAAATCATCCAGAATATCTGCTGGGTTTGAGTGTTGTTCCTCGATGACCTTGAACAGCCCAGAGTATGAGTTGTTGTTTGAAATATCAACGGTCATTGAGGTTGGAGGGAAAAACCAATGACGCCCCTATTATTAGGAAAGCGCTCTGTCTGCGGAAGTGCGATTACAAAGTGAGGTGGTACTCTCCCAAGAATTGCTAATGAGGGCAGGCAGGTAAGAAATTTAGCTGAGGTTTAATACACTGTCCCATGAGCCTCAAGGTTCCCTCAAGGCAAAATTCAAAGAAATAATGCAGATGACTTTGATCATAACAATTCATAGCTGTTTACCGGCAATGAGCTCAGTTACTAGTTTATTGACAACCAATATGTTCAATAGTTTATCAACGACAAACGCGTTTACTAGAAGGTAATGTAGTGGAGTATTCCTCGAGGTCTGAGAGATTGCTTAACTCATCCAATCCAGCACCTGTCCGGATCAAACCCTTCCAATCGCCCCTACAAATATCACTCCAACACGTAAACTTTTGTAGAGATAGCTTCCAGCGAGACAGGCATGCTGTTTCCCATTCTGTCTGTGCTTCCGCGTTGGCCGTAGCAAGAAAAGACTTGTCCGACTGAAAGCCGTTGTCTCGCCATCGAAAAATCCCACCAGAGGAATATTGAATCATCGCGTAGCGAGTTTCTTGAGGTTGTATGGGGATGGTTGAATGTGTGATCAGCGCAGAGGGAAAGAGAATACTGGAGCCTGGGGGGAACCGGATGACTAACCCTAAGTCCCAAAGAACTAGGTGACCCCCTTTGTCAGGGTCAAAAGGGCCCATAGCAGTGTCGATACACCATCCTGAGGCTCGGTTGTCAGGGTCCATGTGAGGCGGAGAGTATGATTGTGGCCCTAAGTTAAAGGTAACGGCGGCGAATGAGGTTTTAGGAAAGGTACTTTGAAGCTCTGGCTGCTTTCGTCGCAGTTCGTTATGTGCGTCGTTGTACTCTACGTAGTTCTTATGGCAGAAAGCGTTGAACAGCACTAATAATGGTGAGCTCACAGGAGGTTTAAGGGAGCAACGAACGTGTACCGTTGGTGAAGCCTGATATACGCCGAATGGACTTGTTCTGTAAGAGCTCATTCACAGCCTTCTGGTTGGCTTTACCAGAGACTCTGTAGTTCTGTGGTTTCAGCCGCCCGTTTCCATAGCCATAACCTACAGTTCTAGAAGCAAAGTCTCCGCGCCGGCCATGCTTTTGAGCCTGAGTGAAGGTACTGGCCTCGAAGCATTGCTTCATAGCACCAGCAGCGTTGGATTCAACAGCCTTCCATTCTTCTCCCGCAGACCCATGTGGAACGCCGCCAAGAACAGCAACAACGCGGTCTTGAACGTCAACAAGGGTGATACAGGTGCTGAAAAGCGGTGAGTGACAGAGAAGCTCAGAAGGTGTGGCTAAAACGCACGTTCCGTCCCACTCGAGCAGCTTGAGGCCGGAGATTGAGCTGAGTGCCTCAAGGTTTTTCCAGACCTTCAGAAGGCCAGGGGATAGTTTCTTCTGAGGGTTAGCGTTCCATCCACTAGAGGAGACAGGGAGGTCGGCAGCATTGAAATCTTTGAGCCGGAGAGGCGCAGCCCCCTTGGCAAGCGCAACGACGAAGGGCTTCAACCCGTTGCTCTTGGTGCGCTCTACGGCTTGGGCAGCACGCTTAGCTCGAAAGCGTCTGCTGAGAGACTTGTACTTCTTGTCTTTACGAGAAAGAGAGGCAAAAGAAGCGGCCGGGTTCAAACTGTTTTGGCAAGGTGGCTCCGGGTCTTGGAAGGTGTTTTCCTCTGCGTCGTCTTCAAACTCGAGCTCACCATCGTCTAGCGTCTCTTCCGCATCCTTGGCAGCCATCCGTGCTTGGTTGTCTGCTTCCAGTGCAGCCGAGAGGTTGAAGGAAGGGAACCTGATGTGAGCCGTAGGAATGATGTTGCCTGCTGGAAAGTGTCGGCGTCTGGCATCAGTCGTTATAGAAAGGCCTCAAAGGTTTGGCAAAATAATTTGTTTTGACGCGTCTTAACTAGCGTTACGATGCGTCGCGGAATGGGATCGTAGCCAACAGAGCCTTGCCTAGATGGTGGGCTGGGCGTCTGTTGGCTAGCAAAATCAAGCCAGGCGAAGATAGATAACGGTTGAAGATTTACTTACATGCCATTGAATAACCAGTTGGAGGGCTGAGGGGAGGCTTGGTTGAAGCAGGAAGAACGAAGAGCCAACGATCAACAGAAACGCGTGCTCTGCTAAGTGCGGTTTAGTTCCGTTTAGGCGCCTAAGCCTTTCTTTCGTTTGCCCGTCAAGTCGCTCGCAGCTCCAGCAACGCTTTACCTCCTCCGTTGTGCGGAATTATACCGTTCATCTTAGTTTCGTCAATTTTATTGTGGTCTCTAGCCTTATCTGAATCCTCTACCTTCAAAGTTACCTTTCATCTTGGCTTGCCAGAGCACCCCTCACCCTCCTCTTTAACTTGCTCAAATTGTCCTTTTACCTTCCGTGACTTCACCAACATCTGCATTGGAGTCTGTAGAAAACACCAGCTGCTTAGAGGTGCCCTGTATCGCAACAAAATCATCGCAGGGAATGTAACTCAACCGTCGTGAGATGGATACGGCAACGGGTATGTTTGTTCATTGTTTCATCCTCTTATCCGTTCATCATCTTCTGTTTCAGTCTGTACTCCGTCCTCTACCCATCATCTGCTCTTTCTTCTTTCCAACACCCGGCCTCGCGTTTTTTCCGCTGTGTGTTTCTCCGGCTGGACAAAAAACGCTCTCTGTTCCCAGCACATGAAGAAGGGTACACCGCGGCTACCTGCAACCCCGACTAGCAAACGCGACTGCTCACAATCGAACCCTTCTCATCACTGTTGTTATACGCAGCCTCGCAACAAGAATCAGCTCACTTGAGGCCTTGTCGGTATGCAGTCTTTTTCGTTGTCTTATCCAAGCCTGACAGGCCGTTAGAGCACACCGTAAAATCTCTCTGCTAAACAGGACATTCAGCCTTTTGTTACCGCTTCCCGTACCTCCGTTTGCATGGCGGCTTGCCCTAATTTCCATCACCGCGTGCGTTTGAACTAGCTCTTTTTCATTACTCTATCTCAGCCTCATAGTTCGTCAGATCAAGCAGTAAATCAGGACATCCCTCCAGTTTTTCTTACCACTTCCCGTGCCGCCGTTCCCGCAACGGGTCCACCAATCAATCAGTCAATCTCGCAGAGAAACTGCCAAATTCAATTCCAACTCCTTCAAATCCCACCTCCATCTTTATTTGCCACAGGTATCTGTACTGAATGCGAGTCGCTTCCCGGTACCAGCAATATTTCGCCCATGAAGGGCTTTGCCCACGAAGTTCTACGATGTTCTGGAACTTCTGGGAGCGTTCTTCAGACAGCGCTTTGTTATCTGGAAGCCATTCGGTCCCGAATTTCCGAAATTGCTCAGCCGGGTACTTGTGCCTCTTCCCCATCTTCCTTCACTGCTGCTATGCCCACACCAAACCGAGCCTTCACTGTGCCTACGCATACGTTGGGCCGAATCCACTCTCAGAGATTGCGAAGGACCGTCTTTGGCACCTCCTTCACCGCTACTACGCCCATATCGAGCCGGATCCACTCTCAAAGAGTGCGAAGGACCGCTTTTAGCACCTGCACCTCTCCTTCATTTTCCTTCACCGCTGATACATCTACGCCGAGCCGAATCCGCTCTCAGAGACTGCGAAGGATTGTTTTTGACACCTGCGCAATCTGTACAAGGATGCCGAACCAGTAAGATTTCTTAGCCAATTTTTTTGTCGGATGCTCATGCTACTTGTCTATAGTCTACTGGCTGGCTAATCGACATTCATGCTATACAGATTTGCGATGTCACCTTGCTTGGTTGCCTGTCTGCTCACATCTTTATTCCTTTTTTGCCTGTATTCAGGGTCTCAGTACTAATAGCTGCACTACGTATTAGTCGTAATATTGTTACCGGAATTTGTGCCGGCCCGATACCACCCTTTCCTGCTGAATAGGAGACTTTCTTGTTTCTTTCTTACGCTGAATTACTTTCACCTTCGTTTATCAAATCATAGATAGACACATAGAGTGAAATGGGAATCAAGAATCTTTGGCCAGTGAGTTAATTAATTTCTACAACTATCTGTTCCAACTGAATATCCTTGCATTGACAGTTGATGGACAATACTGCGGTCGTCCGCAAGCTCAGAGATTACATTGTGGAGCATGGGTTTATCAAAGAGCATTATGGTCTACGTACAGTTGTCATTGGAGTCGATGTTAGGTATGTGTTCTTAGATTCTTACCTTGTGAGATTTTCACAAATATATACACAGCTCATTTTTGGATGGTTTCCGTGCCGCTGATAGGGTCAAAGGAGGGATCCATACATCTGCCTCGACCCTAACGCAGTTCTTCAAGTTTTTGTGTGGACTATCACAAGCTGGTGCTCACTGTATTTTTGTCTTTGATGGTGATGAACGACCACAGATCAAGAGAGGACGCCAGGTTGTCACACACGAAATAGACTATCAAAAAAATTCAAAAGCAATGATAAAGGCCTTTGGTTATCACAGCCATACTGTATGATATGTATTTACCGTTGCAAGAACATACTAATTGATATGGCCTAGGCCCCCGGTGAGGCAGAAGCAGAATTGGTCGATATGCTTAAGCAAGGAGTAATCGACACAGTACTGTCTAAAGATAGTGACGTTTTTCCTCTTGGTGCAAAATCAGTTTTGAAAATTGCCGAAACATGAGTTTCAAGTATGTCAATCACTTATAACTATACACCTCATGGATTGTGTGCAGAAAAGACGGATCTAGGAAATGGGAGGAGCTGGATGTTCATGTGTATGACACCGATTCCATGAGGGAATATCTAGGATATTCTCAGGGAGGTTTAATCTTGATTGCCCTACTCCTACACAACAATTTCGGTCGTGGGGTGAACGGCATTGGTCGCCAAACTGCTCATGCCCTTGCTCAATGTGGGTTCAGTGATGATCTCCTTGATGTCAATAGAAGGTTTGCTGCAATGCCGGAGCGACTTTCTCAGGCCTTCAGAAAACTCAACAATGACATGGCGTATGAAATTGAATACAACAAGAAGGGTAAAATGGGCTCCTGTAGCCATAGTCGGGCAAAAATTCTTCGAGACTCAGATTTTCCTACCATCGAAGACTTACAGGTTCTAGACTCATTCTTGAGGCCTGTTACAAGCTCTTCACGCGAGCTTCAACTTGTACCGCTCTCCCTCAGACTACCTACACTTCCTGATATTGGCGGAATCTTAGCCTTCTGTAACTTGCACTTTTCTTGGTCTGCAAAGCTTACAAGTGAACATTTTCACAATGATCTCTGGCCTGGAGTATTGATCCGAATGTTATCCTCTGTGCGTACAACTCAAAGCCGATGTTTTTGGAACACTCACACAGTCTGATTTTTAGAAATACATTGCCTATAGTGCGGCTAGCTCAGAAATCTTGGTACCCCGGCTCCAGAGCCATTTCGACAGGGACAGTAGAGGAGACCTCTATGTACCCACGTTGTCGGCTACAATTCTTAACAAAAATCTGTTGGATTTCCAAGCAAAGGGTGTAGACGACGTAATCTCTGTTAGGTTTAGCACCGCATTCTTAGTTCAGCTAATGGGGCATGATATTGATGCTGCGCGAAGTCGCAAAATTGACGTGCCGGTAGTGATGATTGCTGTAGCTATGAACCGGTTAGACAAAGTAATCAATCTCAGCAGCTTACTTGGTCCGTATTCTTTCATTCTGTCTGGCTTTCTTAGCTGAACTCAACCCTGAAATCTTCAGGTCCCCGTCCATCCATTCAATTTAACCAAGATTCAACAAGCGCTGGTAAGGCCGTGTAAGATCTTGAATCCGAATCAGCACTCATTCACATTCCTCACAAGCCTTCGGTTTGAAGCGCAAGCAATGCACACCTTCTATGGTTGCAAGCAGCTCTACTGTGAAGCGTAGCCGGCCAGGTATTCAATATCTAGGTGTTGTTGAGCTTACCGATAGCGAGGATGATTGCGTATGAGCATTCTCTATCTATTTATTATTGCCTTGTAATATATGTAAATCAAGTTGCCTGTTCTATATCCTGCTGTCCCTCCTCTCAAGAACCTAAGTGAGAAGAGAATTGTATGCTGACGTGAATTTCTCCCCGATTCGGGAAGAATTCAGCAAGGTTAAGTTGGGCACTGGTGTATCTCCGTATTATGGTCTTTTTCATCCGTCCATTCAACTTCGCAGTTTTTTTTTACAGGAGAAGAAAGCCGAAGAGACAATATCTAGCAGTAAAAAGACGATTTCGCATAATTATAGAGATGACAATGCAGTGGCGTAACATATTCTGTGATGATTACCTACCCTGCTAGATCCTACTACTCCATGCCCGAAATATATCTGCTCATTCAGTATGACGAGTCCAGCTGGGTCCGACTGCTCTTACTTGTTATGTGAAACCTCTCATTCAAACTCATCCAGTTCCCTGGGTTTTCTTCTCTTGAAATATGGTTTTGTAGTGGTACCATTGTGCATGTAGTGTGCACAAGTCCTGCCATTTGATAACTTTAATCCATGCTCAACCGTTGATAGAAAGAAATATGTACGACATACTACTGTATGGATGATGAAGTGTGAATGTATTCACTTGGACACATCTTCATGGAGATTATTTCCCGCTTGCTCATTTCCTTGGCTCGACTAATAAGCCGTTTATTATTCCATATCCCTTGTTTCCCTTCATCTGTCTCTTCCTCCTTCCATCCCTCTATCTGTATCTTCTGCCTCTTCCTCTCCTCGGAGATTTTTCCATCTTAATCCTATCTGTTCTCGATCTCAATGGAATTCAGTCGGTAAGTCTTCAGTCAGCTACATCTCTTGAAGGTATACAGAAGTCGTGCACTGTCCTTGCCCGCCCAGCTCCCCTCCTCAGTTCTCCTCAATTTCACCTTACTGTTGGGTTGCTGGAACAGAACGAATGAGAGCAACAATTTTTGCTCCTGCCCGTCTTAACCGTTGATTGAACCGTCGATTGCCCGCTCGATTTTTGCTCCCGCCCGTCTTAGCTGTTGAATGAGCCGTCGATTGCCCGCTCGTTCTCCGGAGCGCGTGGATCCGTCGGGTGATGCTGTGCCGTCCCTAAAGGGGACCTGTCATTACGCATCAGGTCACATCCCGTAACGATACGTTATTTGATGTGACCGTCATGGTCTTTTCCGTCGTTCTCAATTGCACTTCCTTTGAACAGTTCCGATGTGATGAGGCATGTGATTTGATTTTTGTGGCCGGGCACCGCCGGGTTCATTTGCGGCTTGGCATTGTGGGTCCAAGTAAGGACACCGTCCTTGGCAGCAGTTGGCGGCCTTATCTGCTACACCCTTTTGTCTAATTTTCGCAGTCTGAATATTGTCATCCAGTGACCTACCCTGGACCTACCTAGTGACGGGCTGTGACGGGCAACAGATTGTGTTAAGCATTTCCATCGTTCCTTATCAGCCCTCATATACATAGCCCTCATCTACTGGTTCCGACTATTCCCAACTTTACCATTCCCAACTGCGACGATGAACGAAGATAGCGATACTCCACTGTCTGTTCAGCTTGATGCTATCCTCAAAAAAATACAATGCATTGACTTTGCTATACATGCTGGTGGTGTTCGTCCAGGTTTTGAACCAATCCTTGTCAGCATTCCTAAGGATGGCTCGAAGCTTCAACGCGGCGGGATGAATGTCCATATCCCGTTGGAGTTTGGGGACGGGGTCAAATGGCTTGCTCGCATTCGTCAACAACCAACCCCAACCACACAGTTCATCATGGATAGCGAAGTTGAGACGATGCGAGTTCTGAAGGCTGCGGGGCTGCAGGTTCCAAATGCATTCATGCCTAAAAGTCAGTATATTTTTATCTTGCCAAAATTCCCCACCTCAAGATCGTAGGTGACAGTCGTATCAACGGTGGTACACTGGACTTCTTTTTTGTCGAACATTTACCAGGAATTGCGTGCATGGCCCCAATTGCCAATGGTTCTCTTACTCCCCGACAACAACAAGACCTCATCACATCTCTGGCTTATTTCTACATCAGCCTGTCTCGTATCCCCTACCATCAATGTGGTTCTCTCGTTCGTGATATCGCCACTGGCAAGCTCGAGATTGGTCCTCTCATCAGTCCTGACTTTTGTCAGACTACTCCGCCGTTCTTTTTCGGTCCCTTTGAGTCAAGCGCACATCGTTACCTTGCCCAAGTTGAACATGTCATCCAAGAAATAGAACAAGGACGTGCATTTGCTGAAGATACGACCTCAGTATATGTGACCCACCTGTGGCTCAAGGATTTAATTCAGAACGCACCTCGTCTGTGGAAGAAAGAAGAAACTTTTATCAAACACGCTGATGACAAAGGTGATCAGATTATGATAGATGAGAACGGCACATTGGTTGGTGTGATTGATTGGGAGTGGTTAGTGGTCTTTGAATATCTCGGTCCCAGGCTGAAAATTATTTGTTCAGGGCATACATTGCATCAAAAAGCGAGGCGTTTGCTGCGCCTCTCGCCTTGGTTGATATCAACACTTTTTACAGTGGTAGTGATGATCTATCCATTAACGAAAGACATCTCATGAATGCATACCATGAACTTGGCTTTCCTGCTTTGGCGGCGTGTGTGCGTAATGGGAAAGTGTATCAGCGATTGCCTATGGTGATAGGTCAGGAACCTGATCTTGTCCAGCTTTTCGCTTTGGAGCTTGCTTTGACTGGAGAAACGGGTAAGGCCAAGACTATCGAAGAATGGGTTGAACATATGGTTAGTGGACAATATTGTAATCAGGTAGAGGCAATGAAAAAGTTGGTCGACAAGAATTGAAGGGCCGATGACAGTTTAGCAGGTCAATGATGCATACACCGTTACCGTAAAGTACCGTAAAACGGTATTTTTTCGATACCAGAAGGCGCTATGTCTCCATACGACGTGTTTTGGCTGAAGGTATCTTAAAACAAATGTTCACTCGATGGTCACTAGTAGTACATCGATGATTGGGAAATAGTAACGATCAATCGAATAAATATGCAACACGCATAAAAATGTAACGCAAGCACGAGTTATGGTCCCGTCCACAGGCCCCATCTTAATAGTCCTCTTCTTCTTTAACCCCTCCAAACCCATTAACAGCCCACTTGCCTACCCTATGGTCATCAGTCCCATCTATACTCGGGCGAGGTCTAAAGCTCTCCCTGTGTGCCCGCGGGACCTTCTTCTCAACTGCTCTGCTGCCGCTCGTGTGACCGATGCCTGCAGTATAGCCGGTCAATGTTGATGAAGCACTTCTAATACCCTTGGGGAATAACCCATTCCCGCTGTTTCCTCCACTGTAGGTGAAGACACCACTAGTAGGTACTCTCCCGTGACCGAGGGCATGATGTTGTGTTCCGGGCTTTGGCATGGGCATAGCTATTGGTCTCGGTAGCGACGTAGATGAGTGGAGTGAGGAAGGTAAACGACTTGAACGACTTCCAGGTATTTTCGCCGGCGATACATCCCTGGGCTTCTGTGACAACGAAGATGCTAGCGTGTTTCCACCTCTATGAGCACCGAGCGGAGCTCTCTGTCCACTACGAGAGGCCGAATCGTCTCCATATTTCATACGTTTATTTGGTGCTGAGTTGGCACCACCCGGAGCGGGACGTACAGCGGGAGTGACAGTACCTTTTGGCATGTAGCTGTGTCCAGTATGGTTGACGGGAGTAGTTGCACGCGGTGGCACGGAGCCTGCTCGCGGTGGTCGACGTTTGTTCTCTTGATCGGCGGCGCTGACCAGTTCTTGTAGTATTCGAAGGATACTCTCACCGTGAATAAGGAACGTCCGTCCTGTTTCTTGTTCCCACACAGGTATAGAAGCAAGTAGGTCTTGCTCAAGCTAGATCATGAAGATGGATAAGTCTTGAACACCGGAGAGATCAAAACACTTACCCTAGGCTTCTCCTTGTTGACTCTCTTTCTCATCTTCTCTTCTCGCAATAGTCTTCCCGGATCTCTAGCTCCTCTGTCAAGGAGTCGTGTCTGATCACTCGCTGCAACCGCAAGATCCTTCTCTTCTTCACAAATATCGAAATACTTCTTGATGCTTGCCAGAAAAGGGGCCTTGATTCGTTTCTCTTCCTTCAGTTTACGAACTTCCTCTTCGTGTATCAAAAGAAGTTCTTCTGTATGTTCATCTACACAAGGAATGTTGACTTTTGGAAGGGAATGTGTATCCGTAGCACGTACCATCCACGAATGGGCCAAATGCGCCTCGTTCCTCCTCACCTGTCATGAGTTCGTCCCAAAGATTTCGAATTTCCTCTCTGGCACTCCCGATAAACGCACCCATCCTCTCTCTCTTCAACTCTAACATCCTTTCCAGCTCTTCTTCATATGCCTGCACACAATCTTCTGTGCTCCCTCTATTCACTTCGACGAACGCATCCATGTCTTCTTTGGCAACACCTAGTCTCCACCAAAGACCCTCCAATTGATCGTACATTGCTTGAATATGAGCTTCCCGACGGCGTTTCGTGTCTTCCAGCGAGTTGCATAAAGCGGATGCCCACGCAAGGAGGGAAGGTGTCGGATCCACAGAATTTAGACCTAACTTGAATGGGGTTGAGGAAGTAGGCGACACGGAACGACCTTCAGTTTCTGCTTCCTCAACGCGAGCAACGAAGGTCGCAAATATACGTTGATAAGCAACGTCTGATTGTTGTTCTTCGTCATCCGATAGTAAAAGTGGATATGATTTTGAATATCGAGGTGGAGGAGTGGGCGTTGAGATAGACACAGTAAACGGATCGGAAGGTGGATGGAGTTGCGAAGAGGATGCATAGAGGGAGGATGGAACAGAGTCAAGGTCTTCTAAGCTAGGGGAACAGATTCCTAGTTGGTTATACAGAAAGTGAATCTGCATAAATATCTCTGAAAGGTGGTTTAGACGTTTGGTCTAAAGAACAAAAAATCAGTCATAGTAAGCGGTTCAAAGGGAATCTAAACGTACAACTTCGGCTTTGCCTCTAGCAAGCTCTTTCTCGAGCTTAGAGAACCGTTCCGGAGTCAAATCTCGGTGAACATCGGTGTCCGAACCTCCTTCGAACGCAGGAGTGGGCTCAAGTATGTCTTGGGAATAAAAGTCAGAGCTGAGCGAACGAGCCATGGCATTCAGCCGGTGAGTAATATTTGTGAGCTGTTCGAGCTTTGTGTGGTAGAGCTGGAGGTCATTGAAGTTAGTTTTCTCTATCAGCATATGCAGACTACATCTGCTTCACTCACTTGTCGCAACTTCTCTTGATGTTCTCCGATCATCTCGAATCTCTTCGGAAGTTGTTGCACTTTCCTCAATTCTCCGATACTGCTCCCTGTCGCCTTCGTATTTCCTCCGAGTGCCTTTGCGTATTTCAGGCACTCGACTTCTGCCTCATTACAATTCTCTAACCATCGTTCAACCTCTTTGCGCCGCGAGTCGATCTGAGTTTCAACTCCTTCCATCAATGTACTCTGCAGCCTTTTCAAATCATCTTCTAGCGCTGTAGGTGGAAGCCCCAATTGAGCATGTAAAGTGGGTAGAAGTTCGGTCTGGGTTTGTAGGTGGGTATGGAGATCGTTGAGTAATGCGGTGAGCAAAGATGTGGATGACATCTTCCCCAGAGCTGCACAGGTGTCGTTATGTTCGTTTAGGTGTAGTCGAATGATAGCGGAAATAAAACTCAAAGTTTGAGCTCAACAGTCTGATACAAGGTCAACAGGATACAACTTGAACCGAGTGGCACGCGATTCGTTACCATCATGTGATCGTCGAGTGTGATGAGTCACATTCTGCTTCTTCCTCGTCAAAATTGATGCTGGTTCAGAATGGTCCTTTGCTCAAAATTATGAATACAGCAAGAATATATGATATGTTCTTTTGTGTCTATGTAATTACTTTTTTGAATTACCAAACGTTCTAGAATTTGTACACCTGAAATAAAAGCCAAATTTGAACAAGTAAAATATAAGGAAGCTGTGGAATTCAAGTACCTGGTCTTCGGTGTATCCGAGCTCCTTCAGTATACCGCCTAATTCTCCTTGTTTCATACCCGCCTTCTTTCCAGCTACAGCGGCAACCTGTCCGGGAGGGCCTTGATACGCCGAAATAAGCTTTATCAGTTCACAAAATGCATAGGTACATACCGCAAACAAAGACTTTGACCCTCTCATTCAAGCTTGCGGGAGCAACATGTTGTTGAAGTACCTCTTTCGAGATATACCCCGATGGCCCAGTCCATCCCGCTGGAGGCTTATCTAACATATATACCACATTGAACTTGGTAGGATATTTTTTCTTGAGTGCTTCCAGCTCAGTTTTGAGGAGAATATCAGCCTCCGTGACGTTGGAAAATAGCAAGGTGAATTTAGTGCGGTTGGATGCATTGGATAGGGCGTGGGTGACGATTTGGTAGAGGGGCGTACTATCCGAATCCGTGAGATAAAACAGTTAGCCTCATGACAGAGGCTTACATTCCACTCCCACCGCCAATAAGCGCGACTTCCTCGAATTCATTCACTAAGGGAACACGGCATTAGCTTCCAGCTGGTGGGAAATTAACTCACTCTACCTTTGTAGGGAAATTTTGGAATCGGACCTTTGATAGCGAGTGTGTCACCCTCCTGTTCTCAGTGTAAGCAGAGACACAGATTACACAGAAAAATGATCAGACCTTCAATCCGTGGATGTGCTTGGAGGCGTTCCCGTTATCATACTTCTTGATGAGCAGTGTGAGTTCACCTTGTTTCTCTGGAGGCGATATTGGCGTGTAAGGACGGATTATAGGTTTGCCTTTATCGTCTTTAAGTGCTTCTGGGTCAGATGATTTGACGACAAGACATGAGGCAACTGGGAGCAACGAAGCCTCATTGTTAGGTAGCTCAAATATGAACCTAGCAAGATATGAAAAAATGGAAGCAGAGTGGACGCGAATTTGGACATACTCGGATGTATTGTGGTTGTATGGAACGATTTTCTTGAGTTTGAAGTCTTTGAAGTTTTCTGGGTCAAGGGGACTCTTCTCTTGCGTAATGACAGATTTTCCAGTCGAGTTAAGATAAAAGTAACTTCCTAAACCTGCCACACCGGCACCCATGAAATACAGAGGCAGATTGCTGGGCTTTTTTGAAGTAGTTTCTGTGGCATAGCTGCGGCGAGCGGCACGAAGAAGCTGAGAGCGACCCTATATATTGGATGGTATTAATTACTTAACGAGAACGGAAGAAAGATGAAGGAAAAACATACAACATGACGCGTTGAAGCAGCGAAAGACAACATGACAGTTCAGCAGAAAGGTACAACAGATTACAATTATTCATAACGTAAACTTTACCAATTGGGCGATGACGTTTATCATAAGCTCCAAACTGATGGACGCTTTTTGAAAAGATCGTTTATTCTTTTCAACTCCAACCACAATCACTGCTGACTGCAGTTGACTTTGCAAAAAGAGCCTTTGCTGCAGTTGCCATCGCCAAATTTTCCTGGCAAATCGTACCATCGGGCTCGAGTCTTTGATCCAAACAATAATAAACCCCCGCCGTCTAGGCCGCCGCCGCTTCAATCGCCCTCTTTTCTTCTAACCACAACGACTAAGATCAACGAACACAAATGTCCTTCGTAAAGCTCTCAATTTTTGGTACCTCTTTCGAGGTGAGTTACGTCGCTTTACGTGGAAGAAGACGATGTTGATGGATTATAATCCAGGTTACCACTCGATACCTCGATCTACAACCTGTAGGAATGGGTGTGTATCTTTTCGGAACGATTCTCGCTTGGATTCTTATCGTTCTACGTCCTTCAAAGGCGCTTTTGGTCTTGTATGGTACGTCTCTGTCGATGTCACAATCTCTAAATATCCGACTCAAAGAGCAACTTTTGATTAGTTCTGCCAAAGATCAACTGACTGGATCCTCTGTGGCGATCAAAAAAATTATGAAACCGTTCAGTACCCCAGTGCTGAGCAAACGAACATACCGGGAGTTGAAATTGTTGAAGCATATACAACACGAAAATGTGCGTTTACGGACATTTAATTTTCGATTAAAAAGACTTATGCTCTTACCTTTCTCCAACAGATCATTAGTCTTAGCGACGTTTTCATTTCGCCTCTGGAAGATTTGTACGGATGACCGTACTTGTGTTGATCTTCTCTTTTTTTGACCTTATCCGCAGATACTTCGTCACGGAACTCCTGGGCACCGATTTACATCGATTGCTCACGTCGCGTCCGTTGGAGAAGCAATTCATCCAGTATTTTCTTTATCAAATCTTGGTACGTTGATCTGAAGATCGTCAGTTTTCATCGTACCTTCTTACCCAAGCTCGACTTTAGCGAGGATTGAAATACGTGCACTCGGCGGGTGTCGTTCACCGTGACTTGGTACGTCGAATGCTAGGATCTTCTTTCCAGAACTCTTAAAACTAACTTGAACGAATTATAGAAACCCAGCAACATTCTCGTCAACGAGAATTGTGATTTGAAGGCAATACGATCTCACTCTGCTGAGAGCCATTGACTGATACAACCTTTCAGATTTGCGATTTTGGTCTTGCTCGAATACAAGACCCCCAAATGACGGGCTATGTATCAACACGATACTATCGAGCACCGGAAATCATGCTCACCTGGCAGAAGTACGACGTCGCCGTGGATATCTGGAGCACAGGATGTATTTTTGCTGAGATGCTGGAAGGAAAGCCTCTCTTTCCCGGAAAAGACCGTGCGTCTCACGCCTTCATATACTGTCGCTCATGCTCACTATCTGCTTCTATTGCAGACGTAGACCAGTTTTCTATCATCACCCAACTCCTTGGTACGCCTCCGGATGATGTCATCGAGACAATTGCTAGCGAAAATGTGCGTTTTTCTTGATATCCATCACATCGACCCGTTGTTCACATCTGTCAACATAGACCCTTCGATTCGTACAGAGCTTGCCTAAGCGGGAACGAGTTCCATTCAGCCAGAAATTAAGGACTAACGATCCTCATGGTAAGTTGAGTGTTTAGAACACTTATCGTTGCCGACTGACATATATTTTTAGCACTTGACCTACTCGAAAAGATGTTGGTTTTTGATCCTCGCAAACGGATAGATGCTACCCAATCGCTCTCACATGAGTATGTTGCACCGTATCACGACCCCACCGATGAGCCAGAGGCGGCGGAGAAGTTTGATTGGAGTTTCAACGATGCCGATTTGCCTGTTGATACGTGGAAGGTCATGATGTACAGTGAAATCCTAGGTGGGTCTTACTAAGCGGAAGACTGTTCGCCACCCATATGACGTCCCTTTCTAAAAGATTTCCACCAAACTGGCGAGGCGGCCACTTCCTCCGTAGGCCTAACCGAAGGAGCACTAGCAGGCGCAGACACGGTCGAGGCAGCACAAGTTTCCCAGCCTGTCGCTCCTTCCGCCGCCTAAATCATGTTCTTTATCTGCCTTTTGCGACTGCGACGCCACAGTTAATCTTCTTCTGTTATTCTATCCTCAGTCCTTTGTCCCCACCCAACCGCATCGGAATCGGCTCTTAGACAATGTTGCCTGTTGTTCTTGTTCCTCATCCCAGTTCTTGTTCTATCGTTCAGTTATACACGGACTTCGAACCCAAACATGCACACTTATCTCTTTTTTCTCGACAAAACAATGCCTCTTATCTCAATAACGTTATCAAATCTCTCAGTTCGACGTGTATTGCTATTCTCAGGCGCACGTCCTTCCCGGCGTCCGCTAGTATCTCTTTCTTCCATCGTCAATGATCATCCTATCATACCTTTCCTCACATAGTCTTCTCCTTGCGCGTAACAGTGTATAGCAAATTTGAAAAATCAGAACAAATTTCTATGTAAGGTTAGGCGTTGTCTGAACAGCGGATATCGCAACTGCACGTTCAACTTCCACGAATAAAATGAGGGTCCGTGCGCGCACCGCGCGTTACAATGACATTATTGATTACTATTATGTGGGCGACTGCTAGCTGCAGGGTCCCCATCTCAACTTTTCACTGTACCACAATTATCCACAAACATGCTTCATACATATTTCCATTAGGTTCACTCGCTTTCGCACTCTCTTAGTCGAAAACACGTCATTCGCAAGCTGTTGGTTTTCATTGGGTCTATCTGTGGCGGTTTCTTGTGGATTCCCTGACCTCTGATTCCGTATTTTTATTCTGACGAACGAGCTTCTCGGATCTCAAGAGGAACCCCTCGACCACGGATGGATCTTGGACATATCGTGGGCCGAGACTTTCAAAGTTCCACAGTGTGTTTTTACCTTGGATATAAGATCCTTCCGGTTACGAACAACTCGAGCTTCAAAACATTGGTTATTCCTCCAGAGAAATTGGACACCATAGATAAGGCCAGCTAGTACGTACAGTGATATCTATCAATGAAGATTTACCGAACTCTAGTGGTCTTTGTTTTGGTTTAGTTGAACTCAAGAATTGCCGATTGCATCCTATCGTGTCGTGTATGTACATGACTTAACCGGGGTTCAAGAAGTTTCTGAAGTTGACGGCCCCTAAAACCGGTTACTCGAGATGATGAAATGTAACGAAGTGTCGATCGGATCTAGTTAAACTTACCCCTGCTTTATATCGACCACTTTTTATTTTAGACGTTTGATAATTCAGTTATCCTCTTTCCATCCGCAACTCATGGCCTCTCTGTTATCTTGGATTTTCTCTCGGGCAAGCGCAACGAGCCTCACTGTTCACGACAATGAACCTTCTATCCTCTACAACCAGATTATTCGGGAAGGGGGCAAACACCGCTTCGCAGGTCGTCTAGCTGAGTTACTCACAAACAGTGGAAACGCGTGGCCCCCGAAAGCTACTCATGCGGAGACTTGGCCTTCCCCGTTACAAAAATACAACATCGTCTATCAGAGGATTGCTCCTTTCCTCCCTGTCCGCGAATCATCTCTGGACGACGCTGAAAATCGCCGACTCATTAACAAGACGCGCGCGTTAATCAGAGCGCTCCTCGAGGAAGAAATCTCAATCCCTGCTGTATGTGAGACGTTGGAGGAATGCTCTAGGTATGACAATCACACCATGCCCATGAGTGGCTGGCTAGGATTCTACTCTTGTTTAGCATCATTGAGGCATGCTTATCGGTACGTTCTCGAGTAGTTCCGTATATCGCACTGCTAATTTTATTCAGATGGGGTGTATTACCTGTTGTACGTGAAGCACAGAATGAGAAATCACTTCAGTTCCCTCGCGAACTTGATATACCTTGGCCGTATATCCAACGTCGAGTAGGAATCACTTCGCCTGGTGGCAGTCTTTCCTCAAACTCTTACTACAACCTCGATGCCCGACGCGAGATCGTGTATAGTATAACCTCGGGCATGGGTGAAGAACACAATAGAACGGAACTTTGGAACGGGCTCTTATTCGTCGAAGTGGAAGATAAAGTATTCCATTCCGGTTTCTTCCGCCATTATGCTGCCGACTTACCAACAATTACTCCATGTAGGCTCTTCCAATGTATCGACACATATCCCAAGCCGCGCATTTTCTTGAAATTGAAGATTACCCGTCCACCATATCCACCTTGGAGATTGCAAACGAGGAAGTCAAAGTGGCGTTCAAGCATTTTTACGATAACATGAATGATTACAACCTTGTGCCCTCTCTTTGGCTTCCATACTGTCAAGGGTTTCAAGGGTGGACCTTGGAAGGGATCAATGGAGTATCTGGTGGTCAGAATATCTTGATACGAACCCTTGACAGTTTTCTTAGTATACGGCCATGGCCCACTGAGGAAGAAGAAGCTCTGCATCTGCCATTAGCGCAACGAAATTGGCTCAACTGCTTACGGAATTTCGACATCCGCGCTTTAGCACAGAAAAAGGGAAATGAAGAGGTTATCAAACAACTGGATCACATGGTCACTCAACTTCGAGTAAGCTTGACTCTTTCTTCTTATAACTGCATCACTAATCCTTACCCCCTCTAGCTATGGCGGATGGGCCATATGCGTCGGATGCAGCGATATCAAGTGCATAGGCCGGAGCGAAACAAAATGACCGCAGGCAAATCTCTTGTTGAAGACGACTCGGTTCAAACTTCGGACGAGAGCGTCATGGTCAACCATCTTAAGCAGATGCTCTCGGTGCGTCTGAAAGAGACAAAATGAGGCATATGCTTCCCCCGTGCCTCTCCCATTTATCTCGGGTCCGAATATACATTCAGCTTTAACATTGCCAGCGGATCGTTCACACTTAGATCTCCAACCTACTCGAATTGTAAACACATACATCTAGACATCATTCCTTATTTACTTGTGTCGCACGTACATACATACCAAAAATCGCAACGATTTTCGACAAATTCTTTTCTGAAAGGCAATGAAAATGGCAAGTGCTTAACGCAGCGAGCAGACAGTCCGTAGCTTTTGCGAGCTGCAGTAATGCTTGAGCAAATATAGCGAATCACTGCTCCTATCTTGGAAATTTCGATCTTCATTTCATGGCACGCCACAAAAATGGGCAAAGTTGTAACATGAATACCCCTATGGCTTCAACTTGGTGCGCTAAGTATCTAGGGTTGCTCTACTAAACTAGAGAACAGTATAATCCCGGGCCGGCCATACATTGACGTGTCACTATCGTGCCACACTTGATCAAGTGTTTACCGTTAACCCTCATCTACGTTCTTTCTTCAACCACGTCAAAATGGTGCGATTACTCTTCTAAGAATGAACCAAGTACTCATGATAGATTCTGTTTACAGCCCAGCGAATATGAAATGAGGAAAAGGAGCGAAAAGTTTGTTCAGGATGCGCGAGAGGGCAAAAAGCCAACACATATGTCGCGGCAAGAGAAACTTGCTAAACGGAGTCCGATAGGCTCATGGGCATTAGGTGTTGTCTTATTTGTTGTGCTAGGAGGAGGTAAGTTTTCGGTGGAACAGTTTGAATGCATATTGACTGGTTGTGAATGGTTGACAGTGTTATTCGAATTGGCACGACTAGTATTCCTATAGTTGCCTACACCGAGGAAGGGTCTTCGGGTTTATCTTTTGTTCTCGGTCATTCCCCTATTGTTATACTACTTACACAGAACGGAAAAAGTATTCGCTTGATAAAATGAAGGCCTACATGCGAACGAGCTTTTTGGCTCGAACAGTGATAATTCTGTGGGAGAATTAACAACGCTCCTCACGATAAAACCTCTTTTGACTTTTTCATGCACCAAATGTCCACTGGTAACGAACGAATGGGCTTTATGCTGTTTTTGCTGAAGGGTTGCCAGGGCCTTGAATGCAACGACTTCACACGGAGCGGATTTACGCTCGAGCTCTACTAATTTTACGACAAGGCTACCCCCTGGAATTGAATCGAGGTTGACACTATTTAGTAGCGTATAGATGCCTTTATTGTTGTTCCCTTTGATAGAGGCGAACCTGATAACATGCCGGAGGTGAGTTTTCCTTCTAATTGGTTATTCACGTCCGTTACTAGAGCAAAATAAAGAGGTGTATTCAAGGAGCAAAGCTGAGGGATTCATGCTATTGACACTCACCAAATGCCCTCGACATAGCCAGCGCTTTTCCTTGCCAATATCAATATCAATTCACTCGAATCGCAAAGGCAACCGACGAAGTCACTAACATCGGAATTTCGTCCTCAGTCATCGAAGGAATGACCAAAGCAGGTTGAGTGTACAAGCTTCGAGCCTTTATGGTAAAGTTCATCCGATTGCGTGTAAGATGACTCTAAAGATAGAGATCAAGTAAGATCAGGAAGCTACAAGCTCGCGTTCATTGTACTTACTTAGGTCTGTGGCGGCAGTGGGAAGACTTCTTTCTGGTATAGTAGGTGAGCCAGGGCTAGCCAGGGCGAGTGACTGAATCAGTGGATCACAGCCTATCCCAGCTGCAGCTGATCACTTGCTTTACGAGCTTAAAGTGACCTAAGGCCTTCACTAAGAACTGTGGTATCGACCTCTTTAATTTTGCAGAAAAGATAGTTGAGTTAAACTTTTGTTGAATGGAAAGTATTACTAAATGACATCTGCAGTTTACCAAAAAGGAATTGAGTGCCTTGAGACGAACAAGAGTAGATTTATCCCAGCCCGCCCAACTGAAAATTTTAAGCTTGAAGAGACGAGAGAGTATGAACATTAAAACAATGTTATACAGTCAGATGCCATGACCTCAATTGGACAACCTTCGTCTCGTTTTCGTACTCTTATTTCTTTGGTGTTTTCAGTTTGCCGCCGTCAGTGTGCCATAGAAGGTCAAATCGCTGTGAGAACCAGGTATTCTATGCAAAGATTTCATAAACAGATCGAAATGCAACGCGAAAGAGTGGTATCCTCACAAAATCCCTGCGAGTAGGTACACGCTCTACAGGATATATAGACGGGGCACCAAAGTCAATCGGGTGGACGTTCAAATTTTCATCAACCAGAAAATTATCTGGGGTAAAATCACTAAGTTGACGGGGATTGTTGATAAGAAATATTGAACTTGAAATGATAGAAAGATTAGGCTCACACATGAATGAATTTAGTTTTCTCCATGAATTCGTAATCAAAGTCCTGAATATTCTTGAAGACTTTGTCTAACATTTCCTGCCTCTCCCCAGCCGCCTTATTCTGCCACTGTTCTGTATCCTTCAGCGGCATTCCCGGCACTTTTCGCATGACAATGATACCATCTTTCAGGAAAGTGGGTTCCTTCAAAAACCCGCTTGTAACGAAGGTAGGAGCTTGTCCTTTTTCTTTCTGAAAATCTCCATATTTTCGAAGGGCAAAAACCTCACACGAAGCACTCTTCCAATTGTATTCCACCAATTTCACGACGATTTGATCTCCCGGAATCGAGCCAAACTCGGAGACCTTATTTAGGAGAGTGTAGATGCCAAAGTTGTTGTTCCCTTTGTTCTGTACTAGCAACTTCCGTTGAAGTATCTTCTGCGTAAGGTCATCCGCTACAGAGTTGCAAACATCACGGCCCATTGTATTCAAGCAGAAACCGATGTTGAAAGCAAGTAACCACGCTTACCAAAGACTTCATTACTCTTGTCATATCCTTCACACTTTAAGTTCCCTTCTGGATCCTCCGAGTCGAGATCGATCTTCAACCAAGGCGCATGCTACATCGGAATGATTCAAGGTAAACCTCATAGTTTGGTAAGGTAGGGAGTGCGCGTGTACCTCTTCATCCAATTGTGCCCACCATTGTTTCCATCGAGTCGTTTCTGTTGGCGTACGAGTATGGAGTACAGCCGGTTCCAAAGACTTCGGAGAATTTCGGGGTTTCAGAGGCTCTACAGGTATCGCACAGACAGAAACAGACAAGCAGAAGATTCCGACGACAAGCTGGCACAAAATAGATCGAGAGTACATCATAATGATATGTTAATGAAGCTGCGGGGACAAGATCTCTGACCAGCAGAGTTTTCTTCACAAATAAGGGAAAGGAAGAATGTTGGGGGCTATCAGAACGATTGAAACAGGTTGGATAGGACTGCTTTTTATGCGTATCAGGAAAGAATAAGCCATCATAAAAAAGCCTCAATTTTGGAAAGGAATCAGAAGCATCGGGAATCGAGATCATATTATTTGCGTCGGAGAAAGTTAGATTGATAATCAGGGTAGTTACTACAGCTTTTCGTCGTCCGATGCTCAGATGGAGATGTCCTAGAGTTTGAGAGCTCGACATTCAACAAACTCCAGTCGTACAAACTTCTTTCACTCTCATGTGTCAAGCACTTCAAATGAGCCACCACTCAGCGCTCAACGCCCTACACTGAATTCTACCATATTGACAGTAAAATCAACACTATGGTGTTCCTAATTCCATACTGCAAGCTCACACTGTTCTACCATCTTTGACTTACTTCCTAATTTATCTGCTTCAGAACTTCGATGTACCGACGTTCGAACGACAAAATACAATGAAAAGAAGTAATAAAAGTAGGACGGATACAGTTTCAGTCATCTGCACCTGAAGCGCTAACACTTGAGTTTGATTTAGAACCACTAGCGCCTGGCTCATTCGTAGCCTCCACACCCTCCATCGCATCGTCCTCCAACTCCTTTACGTCGATTTTGACTTGTTCTCCAGCCCATACACGCATAGTGGGCTGCCACACCATGACGACGTTGTCCTCCGACGCGCTGGCAGCTGTCCAGTTCTCCATTTCTTCTGGTGCCCAGCAAAAGTCTGTTGGTCGAGCGGTGTGTCCTACGCACGCATTGGATTATTAGAGGGATGAGTAAAAAGAAGAAAACATCACACACCTCCGTGAATGAAAAGCAGTTCCGGTGGTCCATCCTCTTGATCATCTGGTGTTTGTTCCTGTCCGATGAGCGACAGATCCCAAATGTTTATCCGGCGGTCACTCGAAGCGGAGGCAAAGATAGTAGGATTGTGTGGGGACCAGGCAAGGTGAAGAACCTCGTCGGTATGTGATTCAAAAGAGTGCAGTTTTCTATTGGGAGACCTCAGGTCGTGCAGTATTGCGGTCTGGACAAGGTCGGTCATGTCAGTACATCATTCACGGCAGAGATTTACAGAGAACGAATCGACCTTGTCCGCGCTTCCTGTGACTAGAAGGTCTTCGCTTGCAGGACTGAATGCAACTGCAAGAATTTCTCGATCGTGGGCCTGCACCTTTGTCACCGGGCCTCCAGGAGATCTTGTATCCCAGCTTTGATAGAAACTCCATTAGTGTCTTTGTCTGACAGTCTAGATAAATATTCAGCAGCGTACAGCATGAGCATCTTGTCGTCTCCAACACTTGCAAAAAAATAATCCTTCTTCGAGTGCCAATCAACATCACCCACAACCGAAGTATGTCCTACAAAGGTGCTTGTTGGTTGAATGGTTGAATTCTCTTTGCTGTAAGCTTGACAATCCCTGTGGGGGGTATTTCAGTGAGAAGAAAGAAAAGGCTACACACGGACGGACCAATGGCAAACAGTCATGTCTTCCGACGCGCCTAGTATGTGTCCAGCCTTGTTAGGGTTCCAAGCCAAGCCATAACTTGCAAATGTGTCAACATTGAACGCGAAAACAACCATTATACAGGAAAGGGCGTACCCTTCTTTGCTTTGCCCAATCAATCTAATATTAGGCTTAGACCCACCACCCTGATCCGGTTCGCTGGGGTGCTTTGTTCTATCGAACACTAGCACCTCTCCAGATACCGCCTTGGTCGCGAGTAACTCGATATTTTGAGGCATGTATCGTGCACGATTGACTTCGCCAGGATGAGCAATCTTCTGGGTAATTTGAATCCGCGGCGAAGGCGGAATGGTATGTCCACCTAGTTCTCCACGTTCTCCATCGTAGTTTTCCCGATCAAGTTTATCGGAGTGAGGTGTATTATCGCGGTTCGGAATGGAGACGGTGGCGATTTGAAGATAGTCTTGGGCTTGACCGGAAGTGTGTGTACCAAGTAGCAGACGGTGGACGGTATAGTTTTTGCCGGGAGGTCTGAAAATATCATTTAGTAAAGCAAGGTACACCTTTATTCGGGGAAGGCGAGCTGTACGTTTCTTTGTCCGGAAACCACTGACAGGTTAAACTTGGCCAGTCCAACGCATGGGTAATCACAAGATCGTAAAGGTATGGAGCATTTTTCTTCCTGTTACCGGAGTTGCAGCGTTATTTCAATGATGAAAAACGCGTACGAACCAAACTTTGTATTCCTAGAGATCAGTTGAAAATGAACAGCGCTTCGACCGCGTTTTGGATATGAAGCGGTACCTCATTTATCAGCTTATTCTCCTCCTCAGCAGCGTAGTCGTCTTCAACTTCTTCAACTTGTGGCTTCATATAATTCAAGATGGTGGTACGAAGGAAAGGCGCGACAGACGCGACCAACGGTTCTCACGATTAGAGCATGACAGTAAAACTTCGACCATTCATTTTGAGACTGTACTGTATACTGTATATATAAGTATTCTACACCCAGCCTCATAAATAATGCGGTCTGTGAGCATAAGCGTAGGTGACAATCCGAAAGGCCGAATAGAATATGGCAGGTCGTTGGAGTCTAATTTTCTTCTGCATTAGAGGTCCAATCATCTCTAGAGCAACAACGAAAGAAATGGGAGTGTGTGGATGTTATGTTGCCTTTTCCCATTTAGCAATGAGTTTCTCTAGGTCAAATCGAGGGTCCTCTGGATCTGTGATAACTGAATGAAGGTAGAATATGAGGTTAAGAGAGCAGGGAGAAGGTATCGAGTACTCACCGTCATCCGAAGGCCTCGCAGAAACCTGCTTCTTTTTCCATGCCTCCTTCGCCTCAGCAATTAGGTGTTCTCTGTCGTGAACGGCGTGCTGCACTTTATTCTCGTTGTGTGCTGCTTGTAATGTCCGGCGATGATAAAAACCATAGAGAACACCAGCGAAGAGAGCAGAATAGCGGGCGACCTGCAAGAAGTAAATAATAGGCCCGGTTCAAGACTAGTTCAAGATCTCTGAAGGCACAAAATAGCTCACGTTGACTGTCGGTGAAACCATGGCCGCAAGAAATCGTGAATTCAGCGGCGCGGTGATGATGGGGAGGATAGACCTCTAAAAGAAGACTATGGAGTTCGAGACATGCATTAGGTGATAAATGTTTTGCGCGACAGTGTACAGGAGTTACTTGCCAGACTTTACTGAGAAAAGTTATTAGTTAGTTGGAGGGAGGTTGATGCGTCCTGGGTCCGGAGAAATTCGGGCCTCGGCTACTTCCGCTTCCTGCAAGAAAATTCGGCTCTCGGAAGCCTCCGGCCCCCTCAGATCTTAAACTCAAGGACGGCTCACAGCTGGGCTCAGATTTCGTTCGAAAAGGGTTTGAGTCGGTGCTGGCGCACCTCCATAATCGTGAGACACACGGCTTCACCATATTTTATTTGTATCGCAATTTCACCCTCCATGCGGTTATTGCTTGTGATACCTACTGACTCTATACTAGGTACTATTAGGTACCACTATCAGTCGTGAGGGGACACAGATGGAATTCTGAGCATCTTTATGATACAGTCCGAGTAATGATGGAGGGAATATGAGGTAGAGTCGACTGAGGTATGAGAGAAGATCCAGAAGATACGAGTCAGAGTACTTGCAGTTTTTTTTTGACTCGTTGGATGACGTGATAAGGACCCAGTTTGCGGTGAATAAGTTTGTGGCTTATTGTTCCGACGAGGGAGCCAGACCAATCGACTTTCCTGGAGGACCGGTCAGGAACAATATTCATTTCTTCATTTCTTTCAGGATCTGGCTTCGTACCCTTTCGTACCTCATTGAAGGGACATGCGTGCCCGGAGCCTGGAGGTCGACCGTCGAATGCGTAGGTCCTGCATCGAAACGGATTGCCACATGTCAAGTATTTGTTTCTCAAGTATGTATTGTGGACCCTACTGATAAACGGGCATGAGAAGGTTCCTGTAAAGTAGACCAACCTCGAAAAGGCTCTAGTGCTGATGATGGAGTTCGTCTTCAAATCCGACGACGACTATCGCATTTATCGATGTCTTTGATCAGGGTCTTATACGCGGTCAGGAAGAATGGATGTCGATTGTTATAATGCCAGAAGTCCTGGAGAAAGCATCCCAATACAACAACACCGATCAGATGGTCGTCGAACTTGGTTGACCCAATAGACTGCTGATTGAAAGCTGTTTGCTCGACATTTACTTCGATTGTAGAGAAATTGCCATGCACCCTCATGCGCTATGACCATGATGGTCTAGGTCGACGGCTTTCAGCGGGGGAGGAGCTTGAACTGTTGGGGGTTTGAAAACATTAGATGAAAGAAGTCCGAACCCGGCTATGTAGTATGCATATGGGTTGGAAACATAATCACACGACCCCCAACTATACCATCCTCCACAGACCTTCCACACATCATACAGAACCGGAGAATGGGGCTGGGCGATAAGCCAGGCTTACCACCACTAGCTGGTCGCCGCAGCTCCCCGCGCCTTAGTACTTAGCCTTACTTACTTGCGGTTAATGAAGAATTCAAAAAAAAAAAAATTGGGTTGGAAACACATGATATACACGTGCACGACGCGATCAGGCTTTGTGCCAATTTGCGTTGCAGTGTTTTGGTTTGCTTCATGGCATCTCCTTCTCGCTCAACAACTCACCGACTACTCTACCGCGGCTCTCTATCTCTTCCCGACTCGGACCTGTCGCTAGATGGTCTCACTTTTTCCGCCAAGATCAATGCTGAACACAACTTGCTCGAAAATCCTTTGGCTTTGGCTTTGGAAAGTATGCGTGGAAGGCCGACACTACGATTTATGGGCGTCACAAGCTTGAAAGAGATACACATGGATGACAGTGGTGACATTGCACTGTGAGTTTCTGGGCGTTCAGATAAACACTCGTGAATCATTTGGACCTCAGTGATATCCACCCTGACGCCGTACTTTCACGAATCTACTTTGAAAACATGTTCTGTTTACCGTCGACATCTGAAGACACGTTGGGCATCAGGATAGCGCTGGGAGATAGTGGTGGTGCGCTCCTCTACATCTCAAACACAAGCATGATTTACTCTCGTAACAGCTGATCCAGATACAACCCAAATCATTGTCTTTCCCAAATCAATACTAGACGAATATGATTCAGCAGGATCACTCCGTGTATTATCAGTTGCTCGAATTACTCCCATGCCTGTTATAAAGTCACGGCTACCACGACCCGACGATCCCACACCGCGTAAACCGCCATCAGCGCTTTTCGGGAAAGCTCTCGACCTACGTCGAGTCGCGAGCTTCAACGCCTCCAGTGACTTGGCCCGGGTGCGGCAGAAAGTAAATGGATCTATTGCTAATCTTGGCAGCGACGTCCGTCTGGCGCACAAACACACACCAGAAGGAACGTTCAAAATACCTTCCCTGCCCGATAAAAACGCCAGGCTTAATGGCAGTAAAGCGAAGGAGAAGGACAAAGGAAAGGGGAAGGCTACGACTCTAGACGATGTTTTTGGGTCGGAAAGCTTAGTGGCGGGTAGTTCTGGTGGTGCTAAGCGAAAAGCTGAGAACAAGGGCAAGAGGAAGCGGGAAAGTGAAGGTGGTACGGTTGATGAGACACTGCAGGAAACGGAAAACAAAAATGTACGCGTTTCTAGCTTCCGGCAATCCAATCATGTTGATTTTTTCATCAGCGTATCAAACGATCTGTTGTTCATCATCTGGCTAAGTGTCTTATACCGAAAACTCATCCGGATTTCAGGGATATCTACAACTACGCCTATCATGGAGCAGCCTTTGCTCTGGTGCGTTTAATGCTTCACCGGATCGGCGTCATATTGACCTATCGCTCAGCGTTCCGATATGAAAACACGTCCAATCGAGGAGAATTTGATGGAACGATTAGTGTTGAATCACCTAGGAATGTACACAAGGCAAATGCCACAAGTGTCCTATCCTGACCAACCTCGCCAGAAATTACGACCATAATTTGACCCATAATCACGAGTACTTCTCTCGATCACCCTATCCGCTTCGACTGGCCTTCATACCCTTCCCACTTCGGTAGTCCGTCATTGAAGTCCAGCATCCTCGTCGCATAAAACATATGCGCCGTCGGCTTGATCAAATCCCAATTTCTAATCTTTCCTTCTTCATCTCGCTCGAGTTGTCCCGCCCACACACTATATTTGAACTTGGTGGTTGAATAAGACGCCACACAAGCACCGCAACCTTTACATCGGAATCGATTCTGTTGCGCGAATGACATGAATAACGACAACGACGGAAATGAACATGAGGATGTCGAATACCTTCCAAGGTTTATTGGCTACGGAGTATACATGCAAAGCAGCTTCGTGTGGCTCGGGGTGTGTCCAGTCGAATGCAGCGGCAGGAAAATGGATGGTAGCGACGCACGGGGATGCTTTAATAGGCATTGGGGAACTTCAACAAAGTTTGGGAAGATGACATACCTGCGAGTCGCTGACAGAGCGTACAATGACAATATGCGCTCAGAATCGGCTTTCCTTTTGCTACATAAGTTACAGCACCACAGTAACAACTCCCTTTGAATTCTGCCTCGCTCTCCGCTGTCACTGACATGCCAGTAAGGGTATATCCGTCGTTGAATAAGGGTGGAAAGCTTGGTAGGTACAGCAACAGTGCTACTCGTACCGAAGAATCACGATACGGGTTCACGGGACGCCGCACGCTGATTATTTGAATAAAAGGTGTGCGAAAGCCTAGAGAAAATATAACTAGTACATCGTGACAGCAACGTCTGGCCAAAGGCTTCTCAAAGCGAAATATAGAATTAGGTGACAATCAGCATATAAACCTGAAATGAATGCAGTTTTGCACAATCTAGCACAAAGAAATATGAATCCCAACTGTCCGTACAAAACAATGAGAGTGAGTCCTGAACAACATCATATGGAAAAGCAAGACCTTTTCTGTCTGAACACTAATAATGATACCTATCCTGTTTAATTTAGAGGAACGAGCTATGCATTGCACGAACTTAGCTCTAGCTAGCGAAATCATCCGCGGAGCGTGGCCAGCTGTTCCCGATATTCACCAGGTACATATTCTTCAAACAACAACAAAGAGGTGGACGTTCGAGGATCTGAATCTGGTGTATAATCTTCTGATTGTGGACGGCCTGCGTTTTCGAAGGGAAGGGCTTTGAATTCGACCTGAAACGTAGATGTACGATTCGATGATTGAAAATTTGAGCAAAAAAGATGATTACACACCAGGGCCCAATTACACGGTCTATTATCCGAAGCAAGCGAGTGTAGTCCCTCGTTCCACCCACTTCCTTGTAGTAAGTCACAGTAAACATCCAAGAAAGCTTCCTCAATGATCTGTTCAGGTCCAAGAACAGGTTCGGTGTCCCAACTGAAGGTAGGTGCGCCGTTCTGGATTATACACGTCAAAAGATTTGTGAGCAAGGTTCGGATTATTACGGCTTACCTTGGCCTTCTTCCTGAGCTTCTTGCTCTCAGAGGGCGTTAAAGGCGGAGATGTTTTCGGAGAACTGGGAGAGCTGAGAGGGGTAAGAGAGGTACTCAGGCTAAGCTGAGGTGGTACAGAGAGCTGCAGGGCGGTGTTCAACGGTTGGTCTGAACGTGAAAATCCAGACGAGGTAAAAGAAGACCAGTCAAGTGTTTCGCGTTTGATGGAACGTGTCTAGAAGAAGAACAATTTGACTCGAGCCAACGTTTTGGAAACTAATACATACCACTCTGGCACTTTCTGTGAGATCAAACTGCAACTTCTTTGCCGTCGTCTCATCCCCTCCGAACCCTGCACACTCGAAAGTACCCCACTTCTCATCTGTCAAAGACTTGTAATCTCTTTCTCCTGTGCCTATTCTTCCACTCAGGCCACCACTTGAACTTCCACTGGAGGAAAAAAAGTCGCCTTGGGAGTCGGAAGCAAAGGAAAACACAGTTCGAGTTGTAAGCGCAGAAAGCGGTGGGGAATTTAAATCGATCGGAGGGGTCAATGTATGTTTGTGGCTTGTTTCGGGACTTGCGTTCGGGAGATTCAACCGCTTCCTATACGCGTCCGAGTACTTTGGCGTTAATCTGGATGTATCATAACCATAGCTTCGTGGAGATATTCTGAGCCATTCATAGGAAGCAGCAAAGCCATCGTTTGGGTTCGACGAGGGTGTGGCAGTCCCTGATGTTTGCTGATCACCCCAGGACGCAGAAGTCCTAACCAAATCCTTTTGGTACACTTTCACGTTTCTTCTGACGCTCGTGACACGCACCGTCCTGGCGCCTTTGCGGGGACGATGTTGTTGCTCAGGGGAGGAAACGGCGGAGAGTCGGTAATTAGAAATAGTATCAAGCATGGCTGGATATCCTTTGATCCATTCTTTCAGACGAGGAGGCACTCCAAGCGCGGATGCAGTACCTCCGGTGAGGATGTTTGAGTAACTCCCGGTGGCGTCTGGCGTGTTCTGCCAGCGGATAAAAGCTAATAGAATATGCTCCATGGCATTGACCGAGCGAAGATACAATATGTACGTGTGGTTGAACGGCAATCCAGAAGGACCCAGACCAAAGATGAGAGGACCAAAAAGTGAAGAAAGGGTGGGAGGAGTGTGGCCTGACGTGGGACTGTGAGCTGTGAGCCGCGCCAAAAGGGAAAGTACCGTCAGAAGGATGAGTCTGAGAGGAGTTTGCAAAGTGGGAAGAAAGGCCCGAAAATGTTCTGGAGGATGTCCGAGGGCTATACCAAGAATTAATATCGAAAATTTTAGATCCAAAGAAAAAAGCTGACCTTGTTCCTGCTCTGCCCATTGGATGTAATGTTCCCAACTAAGCATTCCCCTAGTTTCGACACCATTGATGAGCCGTGTTATTCTCGCAAGTCCCCAGCGAATACACATCCCAAGTTCATGCATATTCGCAAACTTGGCTTCTTCTCTCCATTTTTTCTCTGCCACGTCCTTTTCTCTACCAACCAGCACGACACATGTACCGAGAAAAGATCTGACTAGTCGTTTGACGGCACTAGCGTTGATATCGAGTGCCAAAGTTGTGAAAATGAAGGGTGTATCGAGGCCACCACGCGAACAGAGCTCTTCACAGGCAGTATCGACCAGTCGATTGACCTGCTCCAAGCCGAGGACGACGTGCTTTTCAAAGGAAAGATAACCATAGTCTTGGTCACTGTCGGAGCTCCAGAACGGTCGTTCAAGCGTAAGAGGCAGAAATCTCTCTTCTGGCTGCTGGAGTTCGCCATCGAACAGTGATCCTTCATCAGAAGGTATCCTTGATAGTTGTTGTTCCTTGGCCGCTTTTTTCTTCTCCTTTCTGGACAAAGTCCGAACACTGCTCGGAGAGGCGTCACTGGATACGGTGTACTGATCTACAGAGTTGTTGTTGGTATCTGAGCTGCGAGAACGAGTGAAGAAGCCCATGACCGTTGAGAATCAATCCCAGAATTCAGCACGACAAGTCATCAAATACTTGCTTCGCGCACGTAAAGTGGATCAATCTTTGACCAAATTGGAACTGGGATAAGCTGCTAAACCTGCGATTACGCGAGTCAAAGTCAAAGCGAGTGGGGCCCCACCAGGCTGTTAGGCAATAACTTGGTCAGAACTTGGTTCGTGCTCAAAATTTTGCAAGCAATACTGATACATTACGGTAAATAAAATACAGCTGCATAGTTAAGATGAGTGGGTGGTAGGTATCAAAGTGACGCGTCCAAATAGACGAAGGTATATATAGTATTCACTATCCAAAAAAAGATGAGGCGTCCGGACCACGATATCATCGTCCATCAAACATATCATCCATAATTCCCATTTCTATCGCATCCCAATCTATGCTGCCGTTACTTGCATATACGCTTTCGTACGTCGTGATGCTGACGCTGCTGAAAAATGGTACCAGATCCCGGATACTATCAATCTGACGAGTAGAAGTCAACATTGGTCGACGCATCGGCCGATGTGGAGCGAATGTCGAGACATTTGGCGCGGGACTGGTTCCTCCATTGGTCGTTGTTGAAGTCTGTTCGTGTATTGGGAGTTCATCAGACCAATTTTACATCATAGCAACACACTTGGGGTACTTACTCTAGGAAGACTTGCAGCAATCTCTGCGAGCTGGTCCATCATCGCCTCAGGGGACCATTCGTTCGGTCGATATATCGCATCGACAGTATCCGTCACAAACATCCACTGGTGTCTACATATTTCAATGAACAACAATTAATGAACCGAAATCGACGGATTTAACGACTTACATCTGGAATTCCTCCGTTTGTATTGCAATCAGTAGATCGAGGCATTTACAAGCAGCCAAAACGAGTGGAAGATCTTCAGATCCATCTGACGGAAGGTTCAGCGTGACTTGTTCAAAGATGCGGTACTGGCCAAGAAAATCAGTATTCAAACGCCACGTAGATCCAGTGATCAGACGTACAAGTTCAGTTAGCAGCACAGGCCAGAAGCTGGTCAAGTTATGCGGCGAGAGTCTGCAAAGGAGGACCCGAATACAAAGATACACCTCACTCTGGACTATAGGAGTTGTGACGTTGCGCAAAACGTCAACAAGCTTTTCTTGTATAGAGGGTAGAACGGTTAAGTAGTGGTTCTTGTCACCCGCCAGCAACACGAAAGATAATCTCCGAAGATTCAATGATCGAACAAGCATCTCGTACTCGCGATTTGTGAAGATATTCGCTGAGGGTGCGGTGGAAATTTTGTCTTTAAAAAATACTGTGATGAGCACCATTATGAAAGAGCCTACAACCACTTACTCAGCAGCTCAGGAAAAGAAGTTTTGTCAGTATCGAAGACGGTTTTGACTATAGGTTTCCAGGATTCCGCAGCGCCTGGCGCTCCATTAAAAACCTTGTTATCATTCAGAAGCTCAGTCACAAGCGATTTCCATGTCTTGAATGCAGAAGGAATCTTCGACATCTCATAAACGATATTCACGACGATTTGGTCGACCTCCATAGGTTTCGTCTTTCCCTTCAGCGCTGGACTGACGATATAATAAACAATATTAGCGCATGCACTGGAAACCTTGTCGTTGTCCATTAGTATGCCCCGCATGAACGGTAACGCGACTGTGGCAATGAACTCATTGATCTGGATGGCGACCTCGTTCGTCGCACCAGGTCTGGGTGTGTCAGGTGCAAATGAGGTTGTGCTTGCGTTCATTTTCTCATCTACTTTTGTATCTGAAACATGTTCTCAGTTGTGCTCAAAATGAAAATTACTACAGTATGTACCTCGAGAGACAGGAGCAGGGGAGTCTCTTCCGTTACTTGACAAGGCTTCAGTGGCGGAACGACGAATCCATGAACTAGAACCATAAGTCCGTCCAACATAGCCAACGGATGAATCGAGTAATTTGGCAAAGATGTCCTAAATGGCATCTGGTAGATATTCACCAAAATTAGACTGCAGCCCATACCTGCAGTTCTTTGCGTATACGTTTGTCCTCCATCGCTGTTGTTTGTGTTATTTTCTCAGCCAGCACAGTCGCGCATCTAGCAGTGTTAAACAGATCACCCATCTGGCTTGATACATAATATATACCCACTTACCGAAGAGTAGGGAAGGTCTGTGGCTTGAAATCCCGGGTACTACCAGCTATCTCCTTGGCGAGTTGTAAGAACCTTCCCCATACCTGTATTGCAAGAGGTCCTTCCAATCGTTTGAGATATTGCTCAAGATACTTGAACAATGCCCCATCAGTCCTTCGGGAGAACAAATGCATCAGCATCGAAGCAGCCTGTGGTTTTGAAAAAGAAATGACTCACAAGTCAAGATTCATGGACTGCTTCCGTTTCTCCGAAGATGACATCCGTGAGGATATGCTTTCGCAAATCATGTGCACAACATTCTGCGCACTTGACACAAGCACATCAACGAGTTCAAAAGGCGCGTTGGCAGACACTGGGTATTCCTACATCGAAAACAGGGCTGAACTAGTATGAAACCGACGAGATGAATGGACTCACAAACATATCTCGGTTCCAGCAGTCCACTATAGACTCAAAAACTTCCACTGATTGAACACGGAATATATGTTCGAGTACTCGGCGACAGCGCGTCCGTGTACGGTTGTATATGAGGGCCAATGATTCATCTCGTGATGTGGTTTCTTCCGGCTCTGTCCATTCTAGTGTACCCCAAATGAGGTACAAGACACGAACACCTTCGTCCAATGCATGATACGCGAATGAACGAACCTGAGAACAGGTTTATAAAGAAAGAAATGATGAACTGGATGAGTTTCTCACCGTTAATTGATCATCGCTCGACTGCTGAGTAGTATCCGAACTGAAAACATTCGACACATAACCTAGGAGGCCACTGCCCTCTACGGCCTTTTCCGCATTAATCGACGCATCATCCTCCATCGGGTTTACTTCTGAAGTGTAGGTCAAGCTCAGCAAGATCAATCGTTCCAGACCATTGAGCAGCATAGTAAACTCCGCATCAGACGTGGAAGAATGTGTGTCTGACGAAAATTCCTCTTCCCTCTTCGATGCCTTCAGGAGGTCCCTCAAGGACATCAGGAGTTTTCTGCCCACGCATTCGTTGAGGGGTGCCACGACCGCTTGTAACATAGGTTGAAATTGAGGTATAGCCATTAACACAAAGTCTAACCAGTGTTGAAGAACCGATTGATTCGTTGGAATTATGATTCCATCAACGAGGGTCTGCGTCAGCAATGGATTCATTGAATATCCGCGAGCGTGCTCATCAACATCTCCACTAGTCAGAGACTCCTCCGGACGCTGATTTCCCACCGTTATTCGCCTAGAGGGTTCATCCGTAGCGATGGAGGCAGATATGACCGAATGAAGGAGGTGTAGGAGCTTATTTTGAAGAGCTGGTCGGTCTGTGTGGATGCAGAAGTAGAGTTTGCCGATGACGGCTGCTTCGACGACGTCGATTGAAACGCCGCTGATTTCTCCGCGAGCGATGATGGCTTGAAGGAGATCTACAACAGTTGACTGTATGACAAGATTTTGGGGATACATGGTGGGTGCCCAGGTTGCCTTGGGTTCGGCTTGAAGGTAACTGCAGGAGATGCTTCGTCAATTTGGTACAGGACAAGGGCCGAAAAACTCACTGCAATAGAAGCTCAACTAAGACCTCTAGATAGCTGACATCGGGATCTGGGAAGCCAGCTGGTAACGTTACCAGTTAACAAGTAAGCCAAAACACCTTACTGACAGAATATCCGCAACAATGACGCACCTGCTTCCACCCTGGTCACAAGCCCAGAATGATGAGATCGTTTGATTCCCGACATCCGTGCAGTCTTCACAAAACCCTGCCCGCCAATACGTATTACGGATGCCAACATATCGAGAAGGTGATTGATGTACCGCTGGTCGAACGGACGTTCATATGTGAACCCGGGTATCTCTTTACCCTTCACTTCCATGGTCGATGTTGACCGGCGAATAGAAGGGTCCATGAGTTCGAACAGAATAGGATCGAGTACGCTGAAAATCGCGAATCCATGGAGAGCACGATCCCGGATGAGTGATAAGCGCGTACCGAAGATATGATTTCAAACTACATCTCATCCAGGTCTCGCCAATTCGTCGAAGGTTCGGTTCCTCGTTCTTCAAGGTGTCCAGTACGATCATCATCGGGACTTTGAACCGGAAGCCAGGAAGCATATTATCCTCTACGGGAGGATTAATTGCATTTCCGCCATGGCCACAGTTAATACATAGCTCACCAGTAAGCCTCCAAAGTACACCAAAAGCCTCATAGGACTCTTGAACGTTCCTCGAATCCGATGAATTCATAGCTTGTGCCAAGATGCTCTCAACGTGGGATCTAGTCGTGGCGGCATCGAGACTCCAGATGAGATTGACAGCGCGAACATGATATACTGCATAGTCCGGTCGAAGATACAACAACAAACAATTAATCATCTTGGACATGGTGGATCGATCATCGACGGAAAAGTTGGGTGTGAGATCAGATGTTTGCTGAAGGAGGACAATGAGAGAGATCGTTTTGTCGACGACGGTGAAGTTTGTCTTCTGAAGAAATAAAAATCAAAAGATTGATAACCTTCGTCGGAGGAGCAAGAACACCTCGGCTTACTTCGTGCAGACTATCCAACACCACAGACAGCCACCTCTTAGGCTCCCAAATCAACTTGATAGACGAACTGAGTCTACTGACCAAGTGGTCGATCAACGTCAGCGACGAGGAGAAAATCTCACGTAGCTGCGCAAAATCGGCGGTACCGGTCCCTGTTGCTTTCGTCAAAGTCTGACCGAAAACCATACTCAAAGTGATGAAGCTCTCGAATGCAGAGCAAAAAGGTACTGTGTATGTTCCGGAGGGAACAGGAGCGTCGAAGAGTGGTTTGATGTCGTAGAAAATGCATGCAAAGATGTAGGGTCGTTCGGTATCGCTGGCTGTTTGTAGATCGGACTTGACTTCGGGGCGTGAGAGTAATGTGATGTGTGGTATGTGGAACAGTATTGCTTCGAGTAGGATCAAGCTCGCTTTCATGGAGGGAGATGAGGCTTTCGAAGGGTCTCGTTCGACTTGAATCTAGGGTGTGAACGATGTTCATTAAATGACGTCAACGTCTAGCGAAGACAGCAGTACCTCAAGAAGATCCACAACAGCAGCGAAAATAAGAGGAAAATGTATGGTTTGAACTTCTTCATCTTGGGAGAATGTATTGAGTATGAAAAGGATCATGTCGATAGCCTGTACGCAGAAGGTTTCAGCAAGAGATCATACACCAATATATATGGAACGTACCTCAAATTGTTGATCGCCACTAACGATCTCTTGGAATACAGCACTCAGAAGTCGCCTCCAAATGATATGAGGTTCCACAGCTTCGTAGAGAGTATTCGCAGTCATAGATATGTCTTCCTGTCCTCTTGATGTAGCATTCGCCAGAACCTTGACAGCCTTGAACGAATCATAAATCAACACCTCTGACAGTGCAGCTCCAATCTCCCACTTGTCCAGCAATGAGATGAAGATCTTGAACGGCCTAGACTCCGAGTACTCCCCAGAGGGCGAAAGCATATCCTCCCTTAGCGCACTCCGAAGCAATTCCAGCGCGTTATCCTTCAAGTACTCGATCTGCTTCTCGCTCTTATCGCCTGGTCCCAGCAACCAGGAATATAACCGCCGATTTAGTGACAAATCACGTCGAAGTACAACACTAATAGCTGCGCGCATCAAAATTGACCTGTCCTCTGCTTGCGCCCGTTTGACAGCACTACTATCGACGCGCATAGATTGTAGAAGTAGATCCAGCGCACTCCTCCGAACAAGCAGGTTTTCGTCTTCCAAAGCAGCTGCGAACGCACGAATCATCAAACCTATATCAGAACCCACAATGGAAGTGATATCTTCCAACCCATGAAGTTGTGGTAGTCTCCGGGAAAGAAGGTTTAATGCAGTTCCTCGGGCGGAAGGAGTTGTCAACATGACTAGCCAGATGTTTTGAAAGAAGAAGGAGGGAGAGACTGTTCCAGATAGTCGATCTAGTAGACTGATGACCTTTTCAAAGAATTCTCCTGTTTCTTCCTCGAGACCTGGTAATAGTGCGAGAATGAACGATTTCATGACGGGTCGAAGTCCAGCTTGCAGGGGAAGATAGTGTGTGTCGTAGAGATTGAGAAGGTTCGGCTGCTGATAATCAGTAAAAGTCAACGCTATACTATACGAGCGACGTACCTTTACCGATGTCGCAGCGTACTCGAAAAAGGGAAACAAGCCCGACGACCATATTGGTAAATCACGCTTCAAACCTTCTGACTGTTGAAGCATCAGATATTGAGATGACTCTCTAAGCTCCAACTTACTCCGAGGACGGCTAGGATATGAGAATATACATCTAAGGCTCTCTGGTGAACTCCAGTTGGTAAAGCGGGGTTTAGACATTGCGAGAGCCGTTTCGCAACAATTAGTTTGCGTGGGATCTCCTTAAATTGCATATATGCTTGAAACGTCTGCTCCAGCATCTAAATCAGCATGTAGCATCTCCTATGAACAATTTAACACGTACCTTTAGCAATTGCTTGAGAAACGCTATACAGTCCGCCCATTCATGGACATTATCAAACGAATTCAAACATTTCTCGACTTGTTGAGTGTACTTCTTGTATTTAGGATCTGAAGCAAAAGTCTGCTGGGTCGCTACTGCTTGGGCGACGACACCATTGGGATTTGCCATTCAACGTCCAAGATCGCGACGGAAAGAAGTTGATGGGTGGGAAACTTACCACGTTCGCTAATTCGTGATGTCTTCTTCGAACGGACTATTTCATGCATAACAGTCTGTCTGGCAGGGAAGTCCTCAGGGGATTAAGGAAGAAATTTGGTGGTAGACCCAATGACTACGTGGACTTACCGCAGTTACTTATCAATCTGAATGATCAGCTTTCCAGCTGCACAGCAAAGAAGTTAATACAAAGTATACAGTGCATATGATACCATTAGATACATCCTAGTTTAAGTTGCACACGACAAAGATCGCCTGAGGTCCTAGGAGTCTGGGGGTCCCATCATATCCGAATCTCCAGCCTCCGAAGAAGGACCTATCGGAATCGGCACCTGGGAGATTCGCATTTTAGAAGGCGCATGAACACTGATACTACCTCCTCCTCCAGCTTCCGGAGCCTGTGACTCTGACCTTGACGGAGCAGCGGAAGTCGACAAAGATGATCCCTTCCCTTTGCCCTTTGCCCTCACAGCGACTGGTGCCGATACCGAAGGCATCTTCAAAGGCCCCACATGCGAAGGCGAATCACCGATGGACTTCCTCAGCTCTGATTGCGTCTCCGCCTGACTGGCGAACGCCGAGTCCTTCTCGCCTACCCAACCTTGGGCAAACCACCTTCCACCTCCGATACCACGAATTTCACGTTTCGCGACGCGCCAATGTCGGACTTTGGTACCACTTCGATCAAGCATGATGTTGGGTGCGAAGCCTGAACCGACTTTGGGTGGAGGAAGGACAGGGAATGGTTTTGTTGGGAGAGGATAAACGGGAATCGGAACGCCTTCTAAATTCATCTCTTCTGTTACAGAATTTTGGATGGCGGGAGGTATAGGGGCTAGTGGTTCGGGATCCGGTGTCTCTTCTACATCGTCGAAGTGTCCGGCCACCGGTGAAGAGGCCGCTGTCCCAGTCATTCCTGGAAGGTGTTCAATAAGTTACCTAAAAATGTAAAGAAAGTCATAGATAGCTACCTTCGGATAATATACCTGTATCTTCAGGCATAAGCGGAGGTAGAAGCTTGATCTTCGTTGTTCTAATACTCATTTAATCCTTCCGTCAATCTTATCACAAAAGAAGACATACTTTATGGGAGCAGGGGGAGCAGAAGCAGACGTCGAAGCTACCGCCGCACTAGACGTCTTGGCCTGCTTCTTCTGAGTAGATACCTTCTTCGCCGGTGCCTTTTTCTTTCCGCTAATCTTTAACGACAGCGGTTGGTCAGGGCCTAGCATAGTAATCTGCCCTCCTTCAGAAGAAGTTAATCCTGCATCGTGTGATTCCGAATTATTCAAATTGGAAGGGTTGGCCTCAAACCATAACAATGTAGGCGCAAGATTCGGCGCACCGGGTTGCTGCATGACCTTTTCTTTCAATCTTCCCTCTTCTGGTGGACGTTTATCATTTTTCCTGGGTTTTCTCTTTGGAGGTGCTTTTTTCTTTGGAGGTGACCCCGCTGAAGACTCGACAGCTGGACGAGGCGGTGGAGGAAGATCTGATGGTCGAATTGGGTCGTCATCATCAATGAGCTGATCCTCCTGATCGTCCTCGTCGTCCTCTCCTTCGTCTTCACCAATGATAGACCGTTGAACCTGCGGCTGTTGTTGACGTGCCGGTGGAGCTGCCGAAGGAGTACTGGGCTTGCTAATCAACAGCTTTATTCGCCTAGTGGTATTGACTTTAAGAGGTGGTGGGGTGGCTTCTTCACGGAGGGTAGAAATTTGAGGAGCATCCATGTCAACATCTTCGTCCATGGCGACGTCGAAGTGGTAAGTGATCCACGAATAGATATTTTTGGCGCTAGCGCTCCTGGGAAATTTCCTTTCTTCTTCTACTATCCCAGACTCCCAACAGTACTACCGAACAATCTTGCTTCAATCATTCACTAAAGAATCACTGATTCGTTGAAACCACTCATAAACCTTCTTATCACAAACAAGTTCATCAAAAAAGCGGTTCAAAAATAGGAAACCAACCAAGATCTTTGCAGTGGCTTCATTGCAAATAAGGCATTCTGGAGCTTGCCCCGGTCAATCACAAGAGACAATACCAACTTGGCTCTGTACGTGCACGCACAGCTCGATCACATCAAGTTCTAGCTGAGGCTTCAAGCTTCAAGGCCCTCAAATCCTTGGCGTACCCGTTCAGTAAATCAATCACTAAACCTCCCAAATCAACTTCTGCCACTCCTGCATGACCCCGTTTCCCAATGCTCCTTGAAAACAATTTACAGAACATCCCCACTATCGCAGGCACAAATCGAAAATGTTCACGGTCGAGAGCAGCATATATCTGGGGCAGAAAAAGCGGCAATGAGTCCCGGGAAATCTGGCTCTTAACGAGTGATGAGTCTTTTTTGACCAAGGTTGTACATTTCGAATTTTGTGATGTTGCACCATTCAGCGTGATGAAATGGCTTTTGCGGAAAAGAATTTCCCTTCAGAGACGATGAAAGTCGGTGATCTATTCAGTAAGCTCTACAGTAATGACTTTCGTCATTTCAGACCGGACAAATCGCAAACCGGGGTTTCCGATCTAAGCCTTTCGCGGTACGTGTCTCTTTCGAAGCTTGAGATGGGAGGAGGTTGCATGTTCAAATACAGCTGGTTCCGAAAGTCTAGGACGAAATCAGCCTCCTCACATCGTTGGAGCGCTGTTTAGCCTTGTTTGTGGAGAAACTTAAGCACGTAGTCACTAGCCTTTTATGTAGACAAATCCGAGCAAGCTCCATCATGTATCTAGCACAAATGAGATCCCTCTTGACCCTGGTTGCAAGCTCCTGAGTGCTCCAAACACCCTGAAATGACGAAAATGCAGGCAGTATATAGACTATGAGACCCTGCTTTTCTTCATCCTACTATGGCTGAACTCCCCCCTGTGAATCCTGCAGCTCAGACACTTGACAGCCTGCAAATCCCAAGCACATCATCTTTCAATGATGCATACACCCAAATCTGTGAGCGCATGGGTGTATCTGTCAGTTTGGCAAACTTGGGCTTCAAGTGGAACCGTGAAACAGGTCAACCCCACAGCTTCAAAATGGCCAAAGACTGGGACTCCTGCATAACTCAAGGGTGTGACTTTGAATGATGAGCAAGGACACGCGCTGTCATTTGTCGCATCTATAATTGGGTATGATGATATATAATGTGTTTCATAGATATTGACACAATCACAGGAGCCACCGAGTTTTGCAACAAGCCATATCACTACTTCAAAAAGGAAGCGTGGCTCGGAATCCACTAGCATGGGGCAAGAACCTAGCGTTCCTCCCAAAGGTTTCAAGGATGAAGCTGCTATGTTGAGGGAGCACCTCAAATGTGCCATTCATCATCAGTACTGCTTTGTAATGCAGGACACCCAGAGTGTCCGAGCTTGGCATGAGAAGATACTTGACTATGAGATTGATCTCTGGGCCAAATTATGGGTGAGTGCAGTTCTGTCACAACTTCAGCTCAAATTCCAACTCTCATTCTTTGCTTTTGGAAGGCCAAGGCACGTGTTGATGGTGAGGATATTCCTTCTCTCAAAGTCCCGCCTCAAAACATTGTCTTTCAAAGATTCTTCTACCAATCAAAACGATCACGAACCGATTCCAGACAACCTGGGCATACTCGCAGTACCTGATGTGCATATTCATAACCATTACCCCGCACCAGTTCCTATCTCACCCAATACAACTTCAGCCCAATGCCCAACAACCTCATCTTCTGTTCCCACTGGGCGGAGGTTATCCAATCCACTACTTCTTACAGACAAAGGTGGCCAGAGGCTTTCTAATCATGGCGGTCTTTGTCACAAAGCGTCAGAGACGGAGTGACTAAGCGGAGCAACGGGGTAAGCGGCAGCGCGGAACGACGGAGCAGGCGGTAGAGGCGGAGCAACTGA